>JAJTUV010004045.1:0-28842 GCA_021653895.1 Mastomys natalensis | reverse complement strand
TAAACCATGTGTGGACCAGTAAGAGGATCACCAGGGGTGGGGTGTCATAAAAAAAGCCACTCGGTGACATTGGCTCAGAGTGCTTGTCAGTAACATAATATAGTGACATTTATGGAAAATAAACATTTTAGGAAGTATCAAAGGATTCTTAGAGCGCCTATTCATATACTATCCCAGAATCCACAATTTTTTCAAAACAGTTTTGTTTTATGTTTTTTTTCTTATAATTCTCAAAGTTTTACTGTTTTTATTCGAAAAAATCAATATAAATGGGTGTGTGTGTGTGTGTGTGTGTGTGTGTGATGTGTGTGCAGATATGTTGTGTGTAGGTACATAAGTATGTACTTGTGTGGGGGGCCAGAAGACAACCATGTCTCATTCTTCAGATTTTAATCCATTTTGATGTAGAGTCCCCTTACTGGTTTGGAATTTGCCAGACAGTTAGCTTCAGGCATCCAGCTGTTTCTGCTTCTCCAGTGTTGGATTCTAGATATCTAGGATCCACATGGGCTCATTGTGCTTGGATGGTTTTTGCATGGGTTCTGGAAATCAGATCTTTGTGCTTGCAAGAGAAGAATTTACTAACTGAGCAACTCCACAGCATAAGGTGCGGCTACAGCATTGGTGTGTGTGTGGTGTGTGTGGTGTGTGTGTGTGTGATGTTGTATGTATGTATGGGTAAAAAGGGGGAGAGGGGAGAGAGAGAGAGAGAAAAAAAATCAAATTTTTTCGGGGAAGATTGGGGCTAAGTATATAAACCTAAAATTCCAGTATCAAAGAAGCAAAGACAGGAAGATTATGATTTAAAGCAGCCTGAACTGTCTCAAGAAACCACCAATCAACCAATCAACCTAACCACCCAACCAATCAACCAAACCAAACCAATCAACCATCTACCACCACCATGAAACAATAACACAAACCCCCTACCCGTGGGGTAGGAGCCACCTCTTACCTGTAAACTAGGGGTGTTCTTGAGGCCCCCCACCAGGCCTCGGGCAATAGTCTTCACTCTTGGGTGAGGATGGCCTGGGAGACAGGGGAAAGCCCCACGTGGGGCTCGTTCACTCAGAGTGGTCTCCAAGAAAGAGGATCAGTTTTTGCACACTGGTGGGGGTTTGCCCAGGGGGGCGGAATCTTCTTCCTGGCCACAGGAATGGGTATTGCTTGTAGAAGGGACAGTGGTAGAAAAATGAGAACCTGAAATGTTCAGAGCAGAAAACGGACAGAAACATTTAAAAGCTGAGTAGTGGAGTGGTGAGGGAGAAGTGGGATATGCTCAGAAGCAGCAGAAACTGTTCATGTAAACTGGGAGTGGGGGGGAAGCTGTATCTCTACGCAAGGGTTTATGGGGCTAAAGGACAGACTAGATAGAACTTCACGATGGTGGAACGTAAGAATGTTAGAATCTACAGTCAAGTTCTCTTGGACTAGCCTTGCTCCTTTCAGTGACCATTCATTGTTCACACCTGTGCCTGACCTAACATCTGTTTGACTATCAGGTTAAAGCCTTTGGCATGTATTTCATAGCAAACCACCAACTTCCAAGAACAAAAATATCCACAGGCTGCATCCTAAACCTGTAGTGACTTCTCTTGCTATACCCTGACTACTGTGGTCCCTACCAATAGTGATAAATACAATGTCTTATGACTTTCTTTAGTTCCTTGGCTAATCAAATCTCATGTGACCATTTCCACAGTGGATATGTTGTTCCAAGCAACGTGACTCTGTGTTCCAAGCCCTTTCCTATTTGGCTCAATAACAAACTATTTCTTCTTCTCTTTGAGGTGAGAGCTGTGTTTTGCATAGATACTGTTTTTATTACACGTGTTTACTTATTTTGTACATGGCAGAGAGATGCGGTGGCACATGAATTGTTTACAGATCATGTGTAGTAGCCAGAATATAGCTTTGGGGAGTTAGTTCTCACCTTCAAGCAAATGGGACCTAGGTCATCAGTCTTGGTGGCATGCTTTTACCCACTGAGCCACCTCATTGGCCCTATATATTATTTTTAAGAAGTAAAGAAACAAAGAGTTACTGAGAACTTACTGTCTAACTCAAAGATGATTACCTTTTTGGTCATGCATAAAGGGAAATAATAAGATATAAAGGACATATGCCTATTCATTATAACAAACATATTTGTAAGAAATTAATATAGAAGTCTTATGATAGATGCACAGAATTATTTTGATAGGGTCTAATAAGCTACATTAGCTCTGAGTTACTGAGGAGCATGAATTAAGGCAATCTTCAGAGAATGTGATGAGGCTATCTCCCTGAGGAAAATTGACAGGCAGGGCCAACCGTGCAGAAACAGGATTTTACTGCCAGTGTACATGAGTAGTTATTCAAGGTGAGTAGAAGTGAAAATGTAGTTTTTTGTTGTGATTTTTTTTCACCAACTAGACACAGCCTTATTGCATTCCATCCACACACAGTCCCTGGGAAGTCTCTGCATACCAGGCTGAAACCAGTCTGATCCAGAAATCATGTTTCCAGTGCTCATGGCATTGACACTTGGAGTAGGCATAGCTCTTGGGGTTTAGATAAACAGTGAGAACTCATTTGTGAGTGAATAGATTTTCAATTGTACACACTGGCTCTGATGAAATTACCATCCAGGAGAGGAAAGCAATGTGCCACTAGTATCAGGGAAGACCTTGTAGAGTCCATGGGCCTCCAGTGGGGCTATTGGAGATGGTAGTAATTTTGAAAATAATTAGTAAGCTATATCCACAGCATTAATTAGTTTCTGGGAGGCAGCTGAGGGGCAGAAGGTTGCTATTCTGATTGTCCCAGTTCCGAGCTCTGCTGTGTGGTTTTCTAGAAGCACTGTATTTTTCCCCTTAGGGGCACGGGTGAGCTCTTCCCAGAGGAATGCCTAGCTTATGTTTACCCTGTGGACTGTAATCTTGCGAGTAATCTTTCAGGCACTCAGGAGGAGGCGGATTCTATATGCTCATCTCCTTTCCAGTGTGTTCAGGTGATGATGAAGGCACCAGACCTTCTGAATGCCTGGAGGCAGGGGGCTGCTAACTGGGCAATGTCTACCCTCCTAGTTCTTAGGTGTTCTGAGTAATGCTGAGCACTGCTGGTGACTGTAGTAAACACATGTGTTAATGAGGTTAATCACAGGCTCACTGTAAGCAGATTGCTGGGGAGACCCAAAGATTTCCTGCTGGCACTGACCTGGTTAGGTTGGAAGGGCGAAGCCTGAAGGAGAGCTGCCCTGGGCAGTAGGGTTGGGGGTGAGTGGGCAGGAAGCCCTGCAACCCTGTTACAGGCCTAGCAAGTGGTACCTAAGACAACTGCCTCCAGGCTGTGCATCCATGCACTAAAGGACAGTACTCAACTTTACTCTGCCTCAGAAAATGTGTAATTAGTTCAAATTACACAGGAAGGGGTTTCTGTCCTTCCCCCTTGGTCTTCTTGGATAGTCTGATCTGAGGGTTGCTGGTGGGTATCTCTGCTTATAAAACAAAGGTGTAGGGACTCATCGATCCTGTTCAGACCTCCCTCTCCAGCTCCTTGTGCCAATTTTCTCTGAAATATTCCTGTCCAGCTCACCAGTTCATGTTCGGTTTTTCTCTTGATTCTAAGATGGAAAATCTCATTTCCTTTAAGAACAGTCCCTCCGGTGATCTCTTCTTAACTTGATGGTTCCTTTACTGGGGCCTCTGGGGTACTGGCTCATGGCGTGCTCTACTTCTTAATGGATTATAAAACCCCTTTCTTCATACCATGTAGGACACCAGGCTTGATCTTATCTTACTTTGCAATCTATCTTAGGTTGATGGATTATTTCTATTAATTATTTTTCTTCTTGTCTGCAAGAGCATGCACACCATGGCATACATGTGGACTCAAGAACGTAACGTTCAAGAGTTGCTTCTCTCCTTCTACTCTGGGTTTGAGGGTTGAACTGAGATGACCTCAAACTCAGAGATTCACCTGCTTCTTCCTCCTGAGTCCTGGGACTAAAGATGTGTACCTGTGGATACTGTCTCTCTAACTGGGCTGTCTTGGCTGGCCTCAGTGGGAGAGAATGGACCTAGTCCTCTAGTGACTTGAGATGTCAAGTTGGGTTGGTACCCAAAGGAGATCTCATCCTTCTCAGAGATGAAGGGGAATGAGGGGTGGGGGAGGGGCTATGTGAGGGGGGACTAGGAGGTGAGGGGGGCTGTGATTGGGATAAAAGGGAATAAATAAACAAATGGGGGGTATGTTCCACTATGGCCTGTTGGGTTATAAATTTTCTACTTTCTCATTTAGATCTCAAATACTTCCAAACTGTAGGCTAAATCCTCCAATTTACTGTACCCTTAAGACCTTATCTACTTGGGTTTGCATCTAAAATCTGTGAGCTGTGATATAATTACATGTTGAGTAAATGAAATGTGACTGAGGGTAGAGTACTTCCTGATATTAAATTCCAGTAATAAAACACTGGCGGGGGGGGGGGGGGAGGAGATAGCAGGGCAGCTCATTGCATAATAAATATTTAAAGCCTGGTCACAAGTGTGACACTGCCCCAGCATGGGGCCAATGACTGGTGGCTCTCCTGAGTGCTCCTATTTCAGCTGTTAAAGAGACATTAGGTTGGGGATACTTTCTCTTTTTCTAATATATCATTCCAGTTTCTTTTCTCCATAACCATAGGACTATCTGTAGTGGGTAACACTGCTAAATTAGCCTGTGCATGTGAGTGTGTGAGCATGTGCATGTGTGTATATGAGTGTGTGTGTTGTGTATGACATGTGTACTTGTTAGTGTGGGTGTGTTCATATGAGCAGGCATGTGTGGAGGCTAGCTAGAGGTTGATGCTGGCTATCTTCCTTTGATAGCGTCCCATCTTTTTTTAAGTAGAGTCAGAGGACAACATCTGGGTTCAGATCTGTGTTCCCCCTGTGGGTCCTGAGGCTTGAGTTCATGTTGTCAGGGTGGCAGCAAGTTTCCTTACCTGCTGGACCTTCTTCTTTCCCCAACCATTATTTTTTGGGACAGAGTCTCTTGGTGAATCTAAAGTTCTGTTTAGCCAGACTGACTGGCCAATGACTTCCAGGGATCTGACTGTTTTTTTTTTTTTTTTTTTTTTGTGCTAATCTGTCAATCATCCAGAGTATCATCTGTTACCAAATTACAAAATGGTACTGCCTCATATTTAACCTTACATTACCCTCTCATTCAAATGTCAACCCCCTTTCTCAATGAGAACAATCCAAGGCCCTTTGAGAATAGGTTCTTAGTAAAACAAAAGTGTTTTTATTTCACAACCGAGAAATGCAGTTGTGAAAAGCTATGGGAATACTAGAGAGAAACCAGCCAGTGAGGGAAACCTAACTCACACTCTCACTCACAGTGCTTTCTGGCAAGTTGCGAGTATCTCCATTTCTCAATTTTCCCATCTGCAAAGTGGGGGCAATATCAAATGCCGATCTCTTAGTGTTGTTGAGAAGATCAAAACAGTTCATCTGATTCTGGTGGCTTAGTAAAACTGAGGTGACACTTCAAGAGTGCTGGGCAAGCCTGGCTACAGCATAGCATAACCCCACAACAAATAAGTAGATTAAATTAAATTACATCTACGAGTCGTCTGAAAAGTATTAAACTAGGTGTGGGAGAAGAGATATGATACAAGTTGAAAAGATATCACCTATACTTGGTGCATAACAAATATTTTTAAACAAATAACCGAGTTCCCTTTCAACAAAGTTCCTCCTTGAGTTAAATGTTTGTTTTTTAAATTTTTATTATTTAATTATATGTGTGTATGAGTGTGTGTGTACATGCATGTGCACGCATGCATCCTATGAGTGTAAGTATATGTGAGCCTTGAATGCACACTGAGGCCAGATGAGAACACCTAGCGTCCACTATTGCTCTTTATCTATTCCTCTGAGGCAGTCTCTCTCTGAACCCAAGGCTCGGCTCGAATTTTCTTGGCTAAGCTGGAAGTATGGCAGGGACCCACCTGTCTACACCCTTCATGGAGCTGGAGTTACAGCCACTTGTGGGGGACATTTGCCTTCTTTGGTTGGTGCTGGCATCAGAACATCTGTTCTTATGATTGTAAAGCAAGTGCTTTTAACTGCAAGACAGCTCTCTGGTCCCCCAAAAACTACTTTAATAAGTTTTTCTTAGAGCCAGGGATGTGGAACAATGATGAGCTGTTTGCCTAGCATGTATAAGGACCCGAGGTCTTTATTCAATACTTTTTAAAAAGACAATTTTCTTAATGTACCTAATGGGATAGAAACAACTGTGAATGAATGCATCCTTTTTGTTTTTCTGGAAAAAGTTTAAGTCAGAGGGTGGCCTTTTCCAAAGCTCTCTTCTGCTGTACCACACTTTGGCATCAGAGTAGGCATCTTGAGGCTTATGTTTTTACTGAGCATGTTTTTCAGGGGTACATGTTTGGAGGCTCATCTTTACTTGGGAGAGGGGCATGGATAGAGGGTATTAAGCAGATCTTAGATAAGACAGAATAGTGTTCTACTGACCAATTGGCTTGTGTCACAACTTTGCCCTGGGCAGATATTAGCCAAGCCATTAAAGGTTAATTTAGATGTCAAATAGACTGCAAACAAACTTTGAATATTTGGCTAGTGTGCAGTCTGAATGAGAATGTTCCCTACAGCTGATATATTTGAATATTTGGTGCCCAAGTTGGTGGAAATGTTTGAAAAGGATTAGGAAATGTGGCCTTCTTGAAGAAGGTGTTCACTGAGGATGGGATTTGAGGTTTCAAAAGGCATGTGCAATTTCTAGTGTTTTCCTTCTCTTTCTCTTTCTCTTCTCTTTTTCTTTGGCAGAGGAGATTTCAAGACAGCTTACTATTGACTCTGTCCTGTGGTAATCACACAGATCTACAATTAAAATGAACAATAGGGGCAAAAAGAATACAAACTATACATTTTAAGGAGGAAAAGTGACACCAAATTTAATGTTGGTGCCAAGACTTGTTCTGAAAGACATGAGAAGATTAAAGAGAGGTCCTGATCTTAAATAGAAAAAAGGGAGGGGGTGCCCTCAGGACAAGACTTCAGCCAGATAAACTTTCAACTTCTAAAAAGGAATTTTCTGCTTGAAAAAAGCAACAGCAAATCAAAGCTTCTACAAATATGATTTCAGGGTGCTAAGTTGGTAGTCAACTTGGAAGTGTCATTCATGTTGTTTGGATTTTTAGAGTCATGAAGGATATGGGAATAAGGGGGTTATGGAATCTTCCTCCATTGTGAAGGGGAGCCACTGAAGCCAGGCATGAGGCAGGGGCCCAAGACACTATTGCATGAAGCTGTGAAAGTAATCCCTAGATTGTGTTGGAGAAGGTAGAGGTGCCAGAGTCATGGGATTTCTGACAAAGTGAGCTGCATATAAGGAGTGAAACCAGCCTGAGAAAGAGAAATATGTTGCAAACAGCAAAGTTGTAAGGACAAAACCATGTAAGTCCTTTGACACTGGACGTGAAGGTACAGGATTTGGAGTTTACTCTGCAGTGTTTTAGTCTTGCTTTGGTCTAGTATTTCTTCACCATGTCCTCTTTTTCCCCTTTGAAAATGGTAATGTATATTCTGTGCCATTGGATGTTGAAGGTATGTCATTTGCTTTTTGCTTTTGCTTTTTGTAGGGGTTACAGCTAAGAGACTGCCTTGAACCTCAGATCACACTTCAGACTTTTACGCAAGTTTGAGACTGTGAAAGACTGTAGGAACTTTTGAATTTGGATCAAATGCATTTTGCATTATAATATGCCTACAAGTCCTATGAAGTCCAGGGAGTTAAATGTGGTCCATGGAGGCTTATATATTTGAATGCTAGGTCCTGAGATGCTCGAAATGTTTGATGGATTAGGAGGTGTGGCCTTGTTACTGATGTTCACTAAAGGTGGGCTTTGAGGTTTCAAAAGGTTTCAAAAGACTTGTAATATTCTCAGTACTCTCTCTTATCGATCTCTGCTGTCTGTCTGTCTTTGTGTCTCTGACTCTCCCTGTCATCCCTCCGTCTCTCTCCCTCTCCTCCCTCTCCTCTCCCTCCTCTCCCTCTCATGTGCATCAAGATGAGAGCCTCTAATCCTCTAAAACCATAAGCCAAATTCAGTGCTTTCTTTCATCAGTTGCCTTGGTCATGATGTTTTGTTATAGCAATAGAAAAATAACTAAGACATCAAGCATTAATCCCATCTCTACCAGGTCTGTTAAATCTCAGAATCTAGGTACTCTTCTGCACATGCTCAGTACTTCAAGCAATCTACTTGTCCAGCTCCTATGCCTTGGGTTGAGTTATTTCACAGTGACAACCTAGGAAAGCAGAGAGTTGAGTTCTTGCTCTCGGAAGCTCAGCACTCCTTCCTCTTACCTGGTACTTCTTCTCCCACAGGCTCCGCAGTGTCATGCTTTCCACGCTGCAGGCTGGGCATAGCTTGTTCCCAAAGGCCTCCTGGATTCGCAGAACCAGGCATTTGTGGTGGGCCTCATCCATGGCGTAGAAGTGGTTGAAATCCAGGAAGATGATCTCTTGAGGTGCTGAGTGAGGAATGCATCAATCTCCATCAACCCATCCCAAACCTTGATGCCAAAGAGCCCGTGGATGAAGTAGATCTCCTGGTCAGTGTCTCCAGGCTTAGAAGACACACGTAGGTCAAAGTAGCGAATCCCAGCCTCCAGCTGCTCCCGGAAGGTCAAGTTCTGAGTTACGGACCATTTCTTCATTAACTTCTTCACCAAGGAGATCCGGGCAAGGCGTTTGACAGCTTGGGTTTGGTCAGGTCCCACTGGGGACTTTTCATCTACCCAGTAGCTGAATGAATCATGGGAGCCTAGATAAGTCAATAAAGGGAGAGGACCAGAGATGAGACAATCCAGTTGATATGACAACAGTGAGAAACAAGAGCACAAATACATTATATGTAAGTACTTGCAAAAACTTTCTAGCCTGCTGGGAATGAAATAAACTCAAATAAAAGTAATGTAGTCTTATTAGCAGCTCTTTAAGCCTAGGGTAATACTATAATTCTCACATATTGCTAGTGTAAGGTAAATTACTAACTTTTTGGAAAGCTATTTAGAAATATGCTCAGAAATCAGAGCTTTAAAATATTCATAGCATTTTGATCTAGTAATTTCATTTCAGGGAAGCTATTCTGGAGGAAATAAACTCAAACATTTAGAAAAAAAAAAGATGGCTACCAGAGGCTATTACCACAGATGCAAACCGGAGGAGGCTTATGCCTCTCTCATAGGATGTTTGTCTATGTTACTCGTTCCAGTGAAATATGAAATGGTATAAGGACACTTTGTGCTGACCTCAGAAATGCTGGGGCAGGCATGTCATTAAGGAATAAAAAGACATATCTGATTCCTTTATAAGAAAAGCCTGGGAAGTCTAGGACTAGAAGAAACATAGTAAAGACTGCATAAATCAACCCATAGCCACCATTATATCAAATGAGGAACCATTCTTATCCAATGTAGTTTCTTTAGTCTTAGCAGGAACATTATAACCAGGAAGAAAATGAAAGGGAATAGACAAGATAACCTTGTCTGCAGATGATGTAATTTTGTTTATAAGATACCCTGAAGGTTTCACAAACAACTTCTTCAACTGATAGTGTTTTACTTAGGAATTGTATTGCTGCAATGAAACACCATGATCAAAAACCAAGTTGGAGAGGAAAAGATTTATTCAGCTTATACTTTCACTTGCTGTTTATCACTAAAGGAAGTCAGGATGGAACTTAAACAGGGCAAAACCCTAGAGGCAGGAGCTGATGCAGAGACCATGGAGGGGTAGTGCTTACTGGCTTGCCCCCTCTGGCTTGTTCAGCTGCTTTCTTGTAGAACTCAGGACACCACACTAGCCAGGGATGGCACCACCCACCATGGTCTGTGCTCTCCCCTATCGGTCATAATTACGAAAATGTCTTACAGCCAGATCTTATGGAGGCAGTTTTTTCAATAAGGGCTCTTTCCTTTCAGATAACTAGCTTGTATGTCAAGTTGACATAAGACTAGCCAGCAAAGAGAGTGATTTTTTTTCCAGTAGAGTGGCAGGATACAATATTAACAGGCAATATTAGTACTAATAACAAAAATTCTGGGAAAGAAATAGGGAAACAATACTTTTATAGCCGCCGCAAAGCAAACAAGCAAACAAACACTCTTGAAATAAGCCTGGAAAAGGTAAAGGGTGTGACAGTGGAAATTTTCAACCACTGAGAAATTGAGGAAAATACTGGAAAATAGAATGACTTTTTGTTCACAGATTGTCAGAATAATGAAAGGACAGACGTTTCTCAACAGGTGAATACAAATGGCTAATAACCATAAAATATGTATAAGCTCACTAGCCATCAGAGAAATGCAAATTAAAAATACATCGCCACTCCTTTTCATTCTAATCTGAATGACAGCCATTAAGAAAACAACAACAAATGCTGGTAAGTATGTAGGCATAGTGGAACCTTTATGTACCAACGACAGGAATGTGTGGTATAGTCACTACGGAAATCAGCAAGAGGTTTCTAAAAAAAAAGTAAATAAAAATGGAATACCCAGTGACCCAACTACATCACTTCTGGGTATTTACTGAAAGTCCTTCCCTCTAGGTTTCCAAGAGCAGAGGGGGGTTAAAGAACATGTAGTGTATATACACAATGGACTCTTTCAGCCATAAAACAAAATGGATTTATGTCAGCTGCAGGAAAACAAATGAAACTAGAGAAAATCACATTAAGGGAATTAACCCAGCCTCTAAAACTCAAACAGCATATTCTCTCTTATTTGTGGTTCCCCGATTTTAATTCAACACATAAAATCACATATGCTCACATGACACTGAAACAGAAGCACAAGTGAATCAGGGACAGAGGAGACTAATGCGGGGGAGGGGTGAGAGAGGTATAAGGAGGCTCAACGTACAATACACACTCATATGAAAATGGCCAAATGTTGGGCTGGTAAGAAGGCTCAGCAGTTAAGAGTACCGACTGCTCTTCAGGAGTTCATGAGTTCAAATCCCAGCAACCACAATGGTGGCTCACAACCATCTGTAATGAGATCTGATGCCCTCGTATGGGTGTCTGAAGACAGCTACAGTGTACTTTGGGCCAGAGCGGGTGGAGGCAGAGTGAATCGGGCCAGAGCAAGAGGGAGAAGGGAGGGGAAAGAAAAAGAAAAAAAAAAGAAAGAAAATGGCCGAATGTCACACAGTATCATGTGCAATGAATACACATTGGAATTTAACAAAGCAGAAATTCCTTGTATTCGTCTCAAATATACAGTACATTATAGTTTCCTATAATCATCTCAAACATTTTGGTGGAACTAGTAAAAAGTTTTCCTTCCTATTTGTTCAAAATAGGAAGTAAATAAAACGTAAAGGAATGTATCTATAACTAATACATGTATATCTTTGACTATACAATGATATAAAAAGGAAGGTGTATTGAATCTCAGCTAACTTGTGTATAACTTGAACCATAATTTTGATCTTCTGTAATCTGGTTTTGCTTAAACACTTAGTATATCTTATTTTTTTCTTAGTTTCAAATAAAATAGCCTGTAACAATTGTACTCTAACCTAGTCCTGTATCTAACCAGAAGGCACCAGGTCTAGGCACAGAAACAGAACAAAACATCCACAATGACACATCAAACTCACTTCTCTATGCTTTCCATAAAAATATCAAGACAAATAAAAAAGTAAATGTATATCTACTTTACTCTTATACAAATCTGAGACAGGAAGAATGACTTCTTGAGAGATTTGATAGATCAGATAAAGACTTCAGTGGGCTTGACCCACATTAGCAATGACATTCTTTGTGAACTCATGTCTCCGTGTGCTGGAGCTGTCATCCCTACCCTGTGCCTTATAGCAGAATGGGGTAAGTGCCCTCCTAGACACTGGGATGATTGTGTGGTGTGTGTGTGTGTGTGTGTGTGAACTACAAGTGACCAAGGTTCCAAGGTTTAGGATAGGGACGTTTCCAACTATATAGAAAATGTTTCAGTAGTAACTACTTAGGTGGAAATGATCAAGTGACTCTCATTGTGTTACTGCTTTCCATCCTGTGTCAACCTTCATATTTGATTATTATGGTGCAGTAAAGTTGGCTGGTGTTTGCACTGGTTCTATGGTTAGGGATAACAAGATGTAGCTACATTCTGGGTAAAGAATCTGCATTCTAGGTGAATAAAGAGTTTGGTTTTGTTGGTTTTTCTAAAATGCATTTTAAAAATTTTAATTTCCTTGATGTATATTGGAGAGTGTGTGGTGTAAATATCTGTGTGTAAGCATGTGGTGTGTGTGTGTGTCACATGTCTATTTGTGCACAGAGGCCAGAACCTTGATACAGACTCTCAGTAAACCAGAGCTAGGCTGGTGACTAGTAAGGCCCAGACATTCTCTTGCCTCTGGCCTGAGGCCCTTGTTTTGACCCTGATCGCCACATTGTACATATACACATACATACAAAATATATAACAAAGTTATGTGAAATAGTTTGTCATATTATTTCCTTTCAAAATAAACCATCCTATATTGACTTTGCTATGCCTACATTTCAGAAAATGAACAAAAGAAAGACTGGTAACAAAAGATGCTTTATTTTTATGTAGCTTCCAGAGCTTGGAAGCAATTTAGTTAAATATTAAGAAAGGTATATTTATTCATCTTTAGGTGAACTGAATTTCACAAGTGAGAAAATTACCAGCATATTTCAGGTAAAAGAAAAGCTATTACTGACAGAAATGTGGGGCGCGTCCCCCTGGACCTTCTGCATTGGATCCTGTCGCTAATGAGGCTCACTGGCTTCTGCTTAATGTTCTGCTTCTTTGGCTGCCCAGAAATGGGGAATTTTTATACCTCCTTATTGAGAGATTTATTACAAATACCTTACATATAATGGTGAACAGCCAGTTCTCTCTTCCTTTTAAATTGCATTAATGAGCCAGCTGTTAGGGACACAGTATGTAACAGCGCAAGGCATACACTCAACTTAATTCTTGCCTGGGCACTAGGAATAGCTGTTAGCCAAGCATGGTGGAGAGACAAATCTCTGGAGTGTGCTTGTTGGTATTGAGCCCAGTTTCAGATCTACTGGGAAATGTGCTAACAACCTCCGATGCTTTGCTCAGTCTGGGAACTGTGCAGAAATGTGACAGCCATGGGACCCCAGGGGCCATTTCTGATTGCACAGGACACACACCATTCCCAGCCCACTCCACCGAAGAAAGGAGAGGCCACCCCACCAGAGGGAGAGAGCACTGAGTTCTTGAGAAGGACAAATCTCACCCTGAGTCTTCCTTTTAATTTCTCAGCCCACCTCATCCTTCCAATAATCTGTGCACCACTGTTGCCTGCAGGATGGGCTATTGGTGGAAGCTGCTGACTGCATCACAGGGTTGTCTTCTAGGTCCACAGAACTCAAAAATAGTCATCCCCAATAATAGGTATTTTCAATACCTTGCCCTTTCTGCTTATTTCCCCCCCGTAGAAAATATTTGTTAACATAGAATCAATAAAATGACAGTCAAGTCAATATAAAGTTTTGGTAACTGGCTGGTAGGGGAAAAAGACTTTAAATCCAGTCTCTTTAGTTATTAATTATTGACAGAAGTTCAAGCGTTCTTTGTGGGGTGTAACAAATACTTGCTGGTTGACATCAACAGTAGACTTTGGAAATAAGCAACTCACTGTGTGTTCAGATCAGGTACAGTCTTCCCCAGGAAGTTGGAAAGTTGAGCTCTGCCTATGATCCCAGTACTTAGGAGGCAGAGGTAGAGGCAGAGACGCAGGGGCAGAGACAGAGATGCAGGCGGAGGCGGAGGCGGAGGCGGAGGCGGAGGCGGAGCGAGGCGGAGGCGGAGGCGGAGGCGGAGGCGGAGGCGGAGGCGGAGCGGGCGGAGGCGGAGGCGGAGGCGGAGGCGGAGGGAGGCGGAGGCGGAGGCGGAGGCGGAGGCGGAGGCAGGAGGGTTGCCGTGAGTTTCAGGCCACCTGGACTACATAATGAATAACAAGAAATTTGAACATTTGAGTCTCTCCTTCATGGTCTATTACTCCCAGGCCTAATTTTAGCCCTTAGAAAGGTGAGGGTGGGCCTGGAGAGAAGACTCATCAGTAAAAGCTTTTCTGCTCTTGCAGACAGAGTTCAGTTTGTAGCACCGATATGGTGGCTTACAACCACCTGTAACTCAAGTTTCAAGGGATCCAAAAACTTCTCCTGACCTGTGTGATTCTGTACACACACAGTGTACATACTCATGCATGCTCACAGACATATACCCAAATAACATTAAATAAGACATTTTTAAAAAGTGAGAAACTTTTTCTTCAAGTACTAGAAACTTAGTTGTTAGCAATGTCTTTATTTTCATAGTCCTGTTTCTCACACCAACAGCCACTTAGCTTTCTTTTCCTCTTTATGTATGCAGAACCCTGGAACAATGTATGGAACAATACGTTTATAATGCGAAGTAGTGATTCTCAGTTTTGGACAAACATCAGAATCTTGGGGGTAGGGTGGAATTGTTAAAGAATACCAGTGCCAGGATCCCACCTCAAATACACCAAGACCGGATCTCTTTGAGGCTTTTGGATATGCACTCGTTATGTTAGAGTTCGGAACAAAGACACCAGGGCAGCCGAGTCACAGAGGAAGAGAGACTGGGGTGAGGGAAAGTTAGTCGTGTCTTGGTTCAGAGTTATGGCTACTCCCTCTTGGACAGCATTGCTAGACACGATCACATAAGAGGCCAGGAGCAAAAGAAAACAAGATGGTCTTGTGAGTTCCAGGAACACTCAGTTTGTTCTTTTCCTGGAACACAAACTGACCCACATAGGTGCATCTTCTGATCGTTTCTTCGGAATTTGAGAGCTCAAGTGAGCACCCAGCAGGTGTTAGTTTTTACCCAGTTTTTAGTTATTACCACACTTCATTCATTACCAGATCTCACAAATTGGAGTCTTAGCCATTCTCTGAGCTCAGTTAAGAAGAATTTAAAGCACATTCCCTAGGAACCTTAGCTTCTAAGTTACAAAAGAAGAATTCAGACAACATAGTCTGCCATGATACACAACATACTACAGTGACATTGCAGAATAAAGTGACATTCCTTGTAGCCACAGAAGCAGGAACGGAGGAAGAGGAAACGAAAGCTATGAGGATAGTGAACTTCTTCATCACACCTGGATCACAACTGGGGAGCTTGATGGTGGCCCCACATCAAGGAGCACTTGAACCCACATATTTAGGAATTTTCTGTCCCCACCTCCCTGTAAGTACAACTCTGTCTTTGGGGTCCTTCAACTCTGAAGCTCAACAGCCCCTCCAGGTGACTCACTGGTCCTTCCTTCCCTGGACTAATTTCTTCCTTGTTCTTGGGGATGGTCCCTAGAGGCAACCAGAAAACTGGTATTTAGAAGGGATGAGAACCTTCACACGAAACCTCCTAGTCTATGTTTAACACAGCTATACACGTGGCACACAAACAGATATACAATGATTTTTTTGTATTTCAAACAAGAAGTCCCTTTTATTTATTTGTGTTGTGTGAGTGTGTACCATGTGTAGGCACTGTTCAGGGGACGAGGACACCAGGGCATCATCGGCTTCCCTGGAGCTGGAGTTACAAGAGGTTGTGAGCTGCCCATCACAGGTGCTAGGAATCAAACTCTGGTCCTTTGCAAGAGCAGTTAAGCCCTTAACCACCGAGCCATCTCTCCAGATCTGTACTATTAAAATGTATTTGTTTATAGCAGTGCAGAAATGTTTAAAAACACTCATTGTGAGAAAGTTATTGTGAGCAAAATGCCGAGGAATGCTATGCTAGACTGAGTCCCTGGCTTGTCTGGATGACACTTTGACGACCTTATTCCTCATGAGCATGTCCCTTACCCCCTTCAGAAACCCTTTCTTACCCATCATCCATCAGATGACCCTACAGAGAAAAGTTTGTTCCCATCTCCTGCCCCAGAACAATACTAGAAGACTATTAAACTCTCTCATCTCCAATTTTCTTCCAAGTATTCCCAAACATCTTTCCCAGGAATAAGTCACTCATTTCTATGTCTATTCAACTCCAAAGGACCCAAACTAGCAATTTTCAAAAATGTTAATTTAGGACATTTTTACAAGTGATGAATAATAAGACTGATTTGGAAAACAGCCATAATGCTGAGTGAAATGGAGAGTTCCCACATGACTAAGAGTACAAGATCTGATACCATGCTGCCTGAGTTCATAATCTTAGATCTATTGCTTACTTGCCATGTGACAGAAATACTGGGCCTTAGTTTCCTCATCTGTAAAATGGAACTGGCATTAGCAACACATTAGTGAGCACTTGGAGGAGTTTCTGGCAACTAAACAAGCTCAGACTCATTTTCACTCATTCTTTATTGCTTTCCATCTGCCCATTATATCTTAAAACCAAATAATTGAGATCTCAGAAAATATTTATAGTTGGGGAACTACCCACACTTCTAAATGGTTGACATTTAAAGCTGGGAGGGAGGAAGTCAAGTTTAAGTGATATATTTTTTTATTACATATAAAACTCACCATCAAATATATAACCACTTTGGATGACAGCCAACTTTCTCTTGGAGATGGTGGTGCATAAAATCACACTGAATGTCATGCTTTTTTTCTAAATTAATGTAGAATATACAAATTATATGTACTGATAAAATTAATAAGATTCGAGCCACAGGGAACTTATCCTGTCCCAAACCAACAAAATTAAGAAAATATTAAAAATGCCCAAGCACAGAAAACCAAAACCCTTGCTCATACTTTCTCTTAGTTAGTTACCGTAGTCACACAACGTTGATGGTCAGTGGCTTCTGGTAGCAATAAAGGCAAGGTAGGGTTTGAGGATGCTCTGTGGCAGTAGCAGAGGCAAAGCAGTGCTTACTGTGCAGAGACAAGCCAATGGGTCTAAGCCAAAGAAAGACAAGTGATTCACTCCCATCTCTTAAAGAAGAGATAGAAGGTAGCCCCTAAATGGAAGGCTCAGACAGATGTTCTAATACCAAGTTTCAGGGTTGATGGCCTGGTTGCTGGAGTTCATGCTTGATTTTTAAATCTGTTTACAGAGACTAAAAGAGAGTGTCCATATAGAATTAAAGAAATCTCAACAGAGGGAATGGTAGAACATACCTGTGATTCCAGCATCCAGGAGGCTGGGGAAGAAGGGTTTCAGAGTTTGGCTAGTCTGACGTTGCTGAGTCGAGCACCTGTCTACGAGTGATCCAGACACCGGTATACGAGAAACCTTCTTGAAAACAAAAAAAAAAAAAAAAAAAAAAGAAACCACTTTGTAAAATCTAAGTGGGGCTCAGTGGTAAAGCACTTACTAAGGTGTACAAGGTTGTGAGTCTGAGCCCCAGAACTGCAAGAAGTAAGATGGGATTTAGTTCCTCAAATACATTATCTCAAAGTGCTTAATGGCTATGGTTCTTAGGAAATGCCTCCAAAATTCCAAGTTATTAAAGTTGAAGTGTTAGAAATATGTTCCCTCCTGTTCATATTGGAGATGTAGCTAGTCAGTACATCTCAGAGATTCAGTCCAGTTCCACTCCTCCATTTCTGACAAAATGAAGAATGTTTTGGAAGTAACGATGTGAATGGTGGCTGATCTTTAGTTTGTCTGAAAGTGCACATGGGTCTCAGTCTGACTCTGGAGGTCCCTGTCTAGCAGAAGCTACGCTCTATGGGACTGTACCTCATAGGCTGATTGTATTTGAACCAGAGTCCTCAGGCAGCTGCAGATCTATGTTAGGAAGAATGAGACGTCATACAAAGGGGAGACACGGGTGGTTAAGTGCAGAGAAGATCCCATGATCAAGATGGTCTCTTTGAAGACTTATAAACAAAGTTTCTTTTTGGTATGTCAGAATTAAAGCCTTACTTATATAAAGACTAGCAGTATTAAACATCATAATTAGCTTATTTAGATTGGAGAGCATTCTACGAACAAATGTAATAGGTATCATAAAGTTACAAAGACAAAATGAGGAGTTACAGGCAACTGTGAGACCCAGCATTTGAGGAATATTATTGAAATGAGTACACCATGAAAATGTGTTGTTTGGTTAACTTGCCCAAGCATGTGGCAGGGGATATCATTGTAGCAGCTGAAAACAGATTTCTGACCACAGAGAAGGTCCATCTGAAGCTTCCTTACTGCCCTGAAGAATACTGAGGTAGTGTAGAACATCAGGCTTTTGTGGTCTAGGACCAGAGAGGTCTCACAACCACAGATACAGTTGATGAGGAACTTCCTATAAATAATAACTGCCTCAGCCTCATTCATGGGCTGCCTTTGCTGTATTGAAAGGTAGCACATTACCAGATATGGTGGACAAGCCACTAGAGGGAGGGGTGAAGTTTACCAGAACCTTTCTGCCTGTTTTCACCAAACAAGTTTCTAAACATACCTCTCTGTGACGATGCTACCAAGAATTTAGACCGTGGAAGCCAGGCAATAGAGCCACTATAGTGTGTTCCTCTAATTCCCTCTCCACCCCCTCAATTTATTGATCCCTTCCCTTAATTCTCTGATAGGCAGGAAGAAGACACAGAGGGATGGGCAGACCCTGAGTTTGTGTTACTATTTAAAGGTCAGGCCTCCTTGTATCATAAATAATACCATCTCCCATCCATGCATATGAAAAGGAGAGTTGTGAGGATTACTGGCAGAGGAGGGAACCTTTGAAAGTTCATTGGAAAAAAACCACTTCATTTATTGCAATTCTGATGAATGCTGTAATAGAGAAAGCTTATGCCATGGACTGAAAAATAAAATAAAAGGACAGACCCACCCAACTATTCTTTTCATCCTGATTTTACTGATTTTAATTTGGTTAGCCCCTTAATCAATAGAGATTTCTCAAAGAACTTTAGGAACTGATCAATGACAGAAATTGGATTGAGTTTTGAAATATTTCATAACAGCCCTTTTTATTTTCCTGTTCCTTTTTCTTTTGAGGTGATATGAAACTCGGGGTCTTGGAATATGTGGCAAGTGCTACCACTGAGACACACAGCCACCCTTTCAGAGTCTTTATGATTGCCTTAGTGCCCCAGATTAGGTAGATACAGCCTCCGGAAGCCACTGTTTATGGAAAGGGCACATGGCCAGCCTCACTTACATCTCCCTATTGGAAAGAGCAACTTACCTTTACAAATAATCACATATTTGGCCACATATCTTTTAAAAGCATCTCTTGCTCTTACCTACAGTTCTTGAAGACTTTTATTCAAGACTAGAAAGATCTTACCTCCCAGTGCTTGACCCTTCAGGCTTTGTCACTAACCTGTCACTGGTCCCTAGCACAGGTGCTGGTCTGAAAATAACTGTTTTAGTTTCTAGAGTTCTTCCTACCAATGGCAGACTTGGGCATTTTGCTTATATCATTTGATCTTTGCCACAATCCTGAAGACAGCAGTTACATGTGCTTATTATAGATGAAGAAACTGAGGCTCAGACTGGCTTTGCCATGGCTTCAGAGTTGCAAAGTTTGCAAATGGCTACCTAGAACAGAGATTTAGGTCTTGAGAAGTGGTGCTATACATTGCTTATGTACTTCTGACAACACCCCTTGGCTTACCACTATTGCTAAATGTCTGTCCTCACCCCAACTAAGGAAGATCAATGAAGAGATGAAAGCTTTTAAAAATCTTGTAAAGACTTGAAAAAACCTTCTGTGTAGGAACACATGAGGGTGCTCTAACCTTCTCTCAGTTAAGGGAATGTTTTCTTTGGATTCTACAATTCATGGCTGTGACACAAGCACTTTTCCTGGATTTAGCCTCCCCATTGCTAATCTCTGCAAGGCTGAGAAATGGTCCTTAGCCACTCTCCTCCCTTAGGAATTGGCTACTTCCACTTTTCAGCTGCTCATTAAGGGACTGCTGGCTCTACTCACTGTTACAGACAGTATTGAGAAGATGGAGGTGGTGGCTTTGTGGCTATACATTCTTACTGCTCTTGAGGAAGAGCTGGTTCTGTTCCCAGCACCTACATCCAGCGGCCCAGAAAACCCTGTAACTCCAGTTCCAAGGGATCTGATGCCTTCCTCTGGTTTCTATGGACCCTTGCACGTGTGTTTACAGATCTAACTGACACATTTGCAAAACAACAAAGCATACCCCAAATGAGGTTGTGTTTATTTATTTTCGGTTCATTTGAGAATCTTTCACTTTGCTGTAGAGCTGGGCAGCCCATCAACTCCATTGGTGGTATGTTCTGTTTTTAACATTTGTGAGAGTTCTTGTTATTCAAGGGCAGTCATTTCATAGTTTTGTGTGTGTATGTGTGTGGGGAAATCCAACCGCCCCAAACCACCTTCCTAGTCATTTAGTTGGCTGACTTTTTCACAGGGTAGGCAGGGTAAGATTCACAGGGCTGGAGAGCTGGTTCCATGACTAAGAGCATGCATGCATTTCTCTTGCTCTGGGGACCTGAGTTTGGTTCCTCACCTACACTGGATATCTTACAACACCTGTCACTCTGGATCCCAAGGATCCGTATCCTCTTATAAAGTGTGGGGCACCTATATTCATACGCACACATACCTTCTTCCCCATATTAAAATTACAATAATATCTTTTAAAAATCTGTGACAAACTGAAGAGGAGCCAATTGAGAGAAATAAGCATCGTAGATCTCTTCCAAGACCAGCCATGGTCTTCTTTCTATTCTGTGAATGAAAGAGTAAGCCACATGCTCTGACAGACGAGAGAAAGAGGGAAAAGCCAATAAGTAGCATCACTACACCAAATGATGGGATTAAAGAGAATCTGCACACCTACCTCAGCAGGGAAAGCTAGAGCAAACACACCTCACCCTTGAAGACCAGCTTTCTGAGGAGCTGTGCCTGCTAATGCCTCATGATGCTCTTTCTGCCTAGTGCAGCAGTTTTCTCTGCAGAAGCCTTGCTGGGTGCTTACCATACAGACCACTGAAACCACTGTGCAACTTTTGTTCTGAGTCAGGAAAAAGCCTCTTAGATGTCTGTTCTTGAAAAGGGAAAAAAATGCAACTTGTTCAGGGAAATGGGTCAGTGGGTGTCCTTCATATGTAAACATCCTCATAGTACCCTGCATTAGAGACCTGGCATGGAATTAGACAGTCTTGGATGAAAAGAAAATTAGCTTTATTACAACCAACAAAAAGAACTGAGGTTTTGGTGCAACACTGGCTCAGACACCAGCTCCATAAGTGCCTTTGTGATAAAATGTGATAACGTGAATTCAACAAGAGCTAGTTTTCACAGTTCTAGCACTGATACCAAGATTCTTGGCTTTGGCAACCTGTTTAGTTTCTTTGTACCTCAATTTCTCATCTGAAAACTGGGGAGCAGTGTACCTATATCCCTGGTTTTCTAAGGATTTCATGAAGCTTATGTAAGACAAAGAAACCTATGCGAAAGCCTGGTTAATCTTAGTATTACTAAGCAGCCTATCCTTCTGCTTCTGTTGGTATTTTCATACTCCTTATATGAAGTGATAGGCATCTTAAGACTTTCCACTTGTCTTATCTTGGGCATCAATACTTGCTTTCTGCATGTCCTCGTTTCTCTTTAAGACAATTAGGAAGACCCATCCTTCATGCCTAAATTTTCCTGGGTGCGAGAAGTATTTCCAAATCTCATGTCTCTCTCTTCCTCTGTCCCTCCCTCCCACTTTTCCTACTGATGCCTATCTGGAACCGACACCAAGCATATACTGAGATGAGAGAGAGATGGCTGTGCATGTTAGAGAAAGAAACAGGTGCCAGTTCCAGAGTGTGCATATGTAAAGGGGACACACAAAGAAGTTACTCCTGGGCTGCTTCCTGCGGGATGAATTGTAACTGGTCAACTGAAGCAGGGTGTTGGCGGGAGTTGGGGCAGAGAAAAAAGCAACTCACAGACTAGGGTCATAAAATGAGCATATCTCCTTCCGGGGTTTTCCTTAGGCCCTCCCTATATTGTCACAGACTCCATATAGGATACAAAACAAAGCACAGTGCTGGACACTTCTTTAGTTGGGCTAGTCTCTATTTTTACCAGATCCCTCTCCCGTACATTTCCTTAACCTGTCTCTTCTGCAGTTCCCCATGGCAGCCCTTCTTGGTTCCCTGTGTCCCCATTTCTAATTATTCTCATTTACTTCCTCCTGTGCTCTTTTTGGTATGCCCTTCCCCCATCCTCTCAAATGCTGTTCTCAAGAGTCATCTTCTCACAGCTACTCTTTAGTCAATTCCACTAGGAAGCATCGATGTAGGAGGCACTGGCCATGTTCTGACTCTGTTGTCCTCATTCCAACTGCCAGATATGCTTACAAGGTATATGAACTGCAGCTCACTCTCTCAAAATTTCCTACAGTATCTATGATGATAATAGGTATAAAATTAGGTAATCAGAAAGGATAGTTACTAATTGCTATATGAAATATTAGGTCTGTTTCTTACTAGATAGCATTCTAATGACACTGTACTTAATTTTTATTTTATCTTTTTTGTTTGTTTGTTTGTTTTGAAGCATGCTCTTGGGAGGTAGGGGTCGGGGATTGGGTTAGGTTGGGGGCATGCCATGAGGTAATCTCAAGGCCAATCTCAAACAAACAAATAAATAAACCAAAAAACCCACCAGGTTTAGTGATGCACAACTGTAATCCCAACACTCAGGAGATAGAGGCAGGAGGATTGCTGTTGCAAGTTTGAGGCAGCATGATGTACATAAAAAGTTTCAGATCAGCCAAGGCTATATAATAAAACCCGTCCCCCTCAACAAACAAACACAAGAATTTGACTTTACTAGAGGTCTAGTCTTCACCCTTGCTTTCTTTGTAGCCTCATGGGAAAGTCTAAGAGTGTGACATGAGGTAGGATCTTTGAAAAGGTTACATATTGAGGTCAGTTACATGTAGACCCTGGAGGCCAGGTGCTCAGCAGTGCTGTGTAAATTGTCACATATCAATCCCACGGAAGAAGTTCTGTCCACAACTTCAAGTGAGTTAACAACTAGAAACTACATATTTGTAATTTCCTATAAACACTTCCTCTGACTTGATTATAATTTATAGCCTTGCATGGAAATAAACAATCACTGAGCACACAGCTGTCAGGGAGTTCTATGAGTTTTAGCAGATGATCAACGTAATACAGGGAATCTTGTGTTATCAGTGTGGGGTAAGCTTCTGTATTATGCTTCCTCAACTTGGCATTTGTGGTGTAAAGACTATAATTAGCTCCATTTTACAGACAGGGAAACTAAGGGCCAGAAAGGTGAAGCTTTTATTTGGGTCAAGTAACTGCTAAGTTAACCCTACAGGCACTAGGAACAAGAGTTTCACCCTTGAATGATGGACATCTCTGTATTTCTTTCCAAGCAAATAAAAATGAAGAATAGGCCAGTGATTAGCCTTGGGTAAAGGGGCTTGTTAAGCAAACCTGGCAACCTATAGTTGATTCTTGGTGGTAACATTCTGTCTAAGCTCTTCCCCACAGTTACCTGGCAACAGCCAGGTGTGCCTGATTCACTAAAAATTGGGCTGTTTGCCCCCTCCTCTCTCTCTTACTCCTCTTGCCTTCCTGTTCTCCCTTTCTCCCCATTCCCTCCTCCCAGCCCCTGACTCTCCATGTGCTCATACAGGCCTCTACTTCTCTATTCTCTCTCTCTCTGCCTCTATTACCCTCTTCATTCCCCTCCCCATGCCCTTAATAAACTCTGTTCTATATTATATCGTCCTGTGCCTTGTCCCTCAGGGAGAAGGGATGTCTAAGCATGGGCCTCGCCAAGACACCCCCTTTCCTTATACCTCACCACACCTCCATAGAACATATCCCCCTCTCTTTATCTTTTTATAAACATATTACTTGGGACCCATATAAAGTTGGAAGGGGAGAGCCAACTCCACAAAGTCATCCTCTGACCTCTGCAAGCCAGTGGAGGCATGTATGGCCCTAGACACAAATCATACACACACAGACACACAAAGCACAGACACAAGCACAAAAGAGAAATAAAACTGAAATAAAAAACTTCAAATCCCTAAAGATGGACACAATATAAACATGTCTCCTAATGTATATAACATCACAGTGTGCCTGATAAATATGTGTAATTGTTTTATATCAATTAAAACAATGAGAAAATACAATAAGACACAAAAATAGAACAGAAGCAAAAATGGCCATGTGTTCTGAAATGGAAGTGTTTAGGGCAGGTATTTCTGATGGGAAACAGATTAAGATAAGATGTCATAGCATAGCCCAGACTGACCTCAAACTTGAGAACCTCTTGCCTTTACTTTGCAATTCTGGATTAGAATATGTTAGAGCAGTTTTGTTTTGTACCATGTTTGGAATTCTTTGGAAGAGGGTCTTACTCTGTAGGCTGGCCTGGCCTGGGATTTGTTATGTAGACCAGAATGACCTCAAATTCATGTCAATCCTAGATGGCTCTGCTGGTTTATAAGCTTAAACCATCATGCCTGGCAAGAACAGTGCATATAGAGAAGTATTTTGTCTCACAACCCAGGCATTTAATCTCTACTACTTTGATATGAATAAAACATAACTTGCATGCTAAACTATTTCAGTGGCCTGAGCTGAAAATACAGTAATTTACAGAGCTATACGTGAGAAATGAGCCTTATGGCTAGGGAATACAGCAAAAGATTCACTTTGAAAATTCCTTTACCATTCTTGATTGTTATTTTATTGGACTTACCCTTTCCGTCTTAATTACTTCTATGTGACCCAGTTGAAAACCATTAGCCGGAGTCATTGGACTCCAGTCTGCCCTGTTGAGTGTCCTCTCTTCTCTCAATGCTCTGCCAGTACTTAGTACATCCTTGATGAACTAAGGTTACTGTGTGGGAGGAAGCACCATATCGGTCTCCATCACTATGAGGCAGCTGGGACAGGGTCAGAAGTAATGCATGCCCATCTCTCCATATTCTCTACAGTACTGAGTACATGTGTACAGAGGACCACAAGCACAGCTACCTGAAGGAACAGATGCTTAAAGACTTGCTAAATGCCAGCAAACTTGGGGCCCTTGATCTGTTTGCATACTTCTGAGGTCCAGCCATCCTCTTACAGGCAGAGCTCCATCTAGATACCTTTATACCCTGCATGCCTGTTTATCCCCAGCTCCATTTATTGTAACTGGTCCTTCTGGGTTGAGTTATCTAGGGCAATGAAGAGGAATGTGCCAGAAGACATAGAAGACAAAAATAAACCAGTTAGAATGACAAAAAAAAAAAAAAAGCAGCTATAATAAAAATCCAAGTTCTAGAGACTAGATTTACTGAATTATTTTCTAATAGCATCTCCTGGGGCCTCCCACTCATACACCTGTTAGGACCTTGAAGAAATGGACACATTTGCAAAGAATGGGACTTCCTATTAACAAGTATGTGAAGGGTAAGCATCTTTAGGATGGTCAGAGCTAACTAACAGAGCCAGAATTCAGGATCAGGGGAACCACTAAGTAGTCTCCCAAACCAGAGGACATCTTAATACCTTACTGACAATCCAAAGGGATAAACTTCAACTCTCAGCTTGATTATTTTATTTTTCATGAGCCATGTGGGAGAATGTTAATAATAACCATCAAACTGCCAGCAAAATCCAAGAGAGCCATGTGGCCAATTTAATTTTTAATCAGTTGCCTATTGAATTCATAATTATTCACAATACACCAAGGCAATGTGTAAAGCAAACTTGGAAGTGGAGGGCCTTAATCAACACATTCCTTTTATGTATAGAGATGCCAAGAGGCCCATTGTCTGAGGAAAGACAGGGCCAGGATCCTAGTTTACCAATGTCTGGCTGGAAAGAGGTTCCAAGGATTGGTTTCCAGGATGCTTTCCAGATCTAAGTGACTGTCGAATGAAATATTTATGTGTGAAACACATATAAGAAGAGCTTTTTCTGGCTACAAAACTTCTCCATGGCCACAGTCTTCCCTGAGCTGTCCTAAGAAATAGAAAGACTGAACTGAACCCTCCTTCCCCATGCCTCTGCAGGGCACATGAGTATGCCTTTACCACAGTCTCCAAGCCAGCCCCTATATACCTATAAGTAAAAGTTAAGGGGTTTCAGTGGTATGCCTGAGAGGCATTGTAAAGCACTCTCTGTATTCTTGGGTATCTATAATCTTTCAAAAGGGTTTCCTGGTCTTTGAATGTACAGAACGTAAAAGAAATTCCTCCTCTGTTCTGATCATTTAACCCTCACTTTGTCTTCAATCAGGGATACCATCTTTTGGGGAGCCACCCCTCATAGAAGTGTTTCTTCTTCCTCTGGGTAGCCTTCTCAACTCTGAGGTAGTCCTGTTTTCCTTAACATTTTAACATGAAAGAAAAAAACTAACATGTGGAAAACCAGGCAAATGTTCAGGGTAGGAGCAGAGTTACATCACATTAAATATTCTGCTACAAAACTCCCCGTTTCATGGAACTCCTTGGTGCACCCACAGATGCCAATGTGTGGGGAAAAGTGGTATTTGATGATTGTGGTAAATGGAGTCCAGTTTCTACTTCACAGAAGGCTTGTATGATGCACCCCACACCCCAGTACTGCAAAAACAAAGAAAAGAAACAAACCAAACCAGCCAACCAAACAACAACAGCACACAACAAACCATGGCTCAGGAAACAGTTTAGCAGGAAATAACAGGTCTCAAGAAAAACAGGTAGAAGACTCAACACAAACGGACCAGGTCTGTGAGACTTGACACCTAGGAATTATTTTTTAAACTATGTAAAAAACCTTAGTTGAAACTAAACAAAGTTATATAGGTTAAAGGACCCCTTTAAAGGGCACTGAGAGCTTGGCTTAGTAATGACATTTGCATAACATTCCTGAAGTTCTGGGTTTGCTCCCAAGCACAACTAAACTAGCTTGATAGCACAGGCTACTCAAGAGCTGAAGCCAGGAGGATCATTCCTGGCTACATATCCAGTTCAAGGCCTAGCCTGGGATGCACAGGAATCTGTTTAAAACAAACAACAAACAAAAAACAAACACCAACAAACAACAAAAAAACCAATCAGAGTGCAGCTTAAAACTTGAACTCATGTGATATTGGATATAATGGCATCGTGGGTATAGGGAGATGGGCCAACTTTGGGATTACGATTTAGCTCTGACATCATCTCCACTGTACCATCTCCCAATTCTGAGATGTTCCCCAGGCATCTGAAGCCCGCAGGCCCAGACTAAGCAGAGCTGCTCACACCCTGGTTCACCAGTACAGGTATTCTGGGAATATCTCCTCCTCCTCATACCAAGTTCCTTTCTCACCTGTTTCCCCTGGTTAATCACTAAGTCCAGCTGACACTTCCTCCTAAATGCCTCCAGCATCTGCCCTGTTTCTGTAGTCCACACTGTTACTTACTGCTTCCGGGTCAGGCTGCTTCCTACTTGGATGACCTCAGTGACATGGGCCTTGGTTGCAGCTCTTACTTATCCCCATACATTTTGTACTGCAGACGAGTGACCTTTTCAAGTCACAAAGCTGACATTTCCATTTACCTGCTTAAAAGTCTTCACACTCCCACTCCCCTAGGTTGTTTGTTGTTTTGAGACAGGAGTCTCATTTGGCCTTAGCTGGTCTCATTCTCCTATGGAGACTAGGATGACCTTTTCCCAAGAGCTGGGATTGTAGCTTTGTACCTGGATGCTAGAACACTGTGTGTGCTTACCCAGAGCTCTCACAACTAGGCTCCATCCCCCTCATACTCTTCACAGGCTTGTTAAGGAGAAGCTAAGCCCCTAACACAGATTATTGGACCTCTAAGCACTTTATGACCTTGGCTCCCATTCTTTTCCTTTTGTCAAATGTGACAAATCTAAATGAATTAGTTCAACGTGTTAATGGGCCTCTCTATGCTCCCAGATCTTGTTAGGATGCCCCTGCCATATGCTCTTCCAGATCCAGCCTGAACTCTCCCTATTATCTTACATGCATATTATGTTGTAACAGGTTGATTAAATGCACATTTCTTCAACCATCTCTTTGAAGGCAGGGACCCCATCCTTATTGACAATGTTTGAATGACTAGTGCCTTTGAGAGCCTGCTGTACAGAAGGTAATGGACACATGGGTTGAGCATAGTAAGAAAACAATGCCAAAGCTGCCCCACCCCCCACCACAAGCTAACTCTTAACAGCTGACAGGTCGTTTGAATTCATTTTGCTCTAAGGCAGTTAGCAGCCCTTCACCCACCACTGAACAAAGCTTCCAGTGGCTGACGTTGGCACAGTGTTCAATTTTGGCATGACATATGAAGCTCCTTAGGATCCTGCTCCTGCCTGCTTTTCCAGTCTCATCTCATTTCTTGATGCAAATGAACTCTGTTCTGATCACACCAGATTGTCTGGGTTCTTCAAGGTCACCGTGATCTTCTATACCTCAGTTCCTCTTCACACAATGTTGCTCCCCTCGCTAACACCTTCTTCTAGTTTGTTTGATTCCAATCAAAGGTCACCTTCAAGTAGAGTAAAAAGAAAACAAAAGATTGGGGGAGGTACAGGAAGAGAAAGGAGCCTCCCAACCTCAGAGTCTGCCTGAAGTTTCCTAGCAGCTGAGAGTTAAGAGTTTCAGCAGAATTAATATTTGCTGTAAAAGTTACCTACACCATGTTCCTTCTATACAGAGATCCTTAGAAATGGGAATGTTAAAATGGCCCTGAAAGATACTTAAGGCTGAGCACATATGACTTTCACATGTGGCCTTTCTCCTTTCTCAGATGTAAACATGTCATTTTCAATCTTTTCAGCCATAAGAGTTATAATCTAAACTTTCTAACAATAACACATCCTTTGACCT
>JAJTUV010004044.1:0-29941 GCA_021653895.1 Mastomys natalensis | reverse complement strand
TCCAACCCCGCCAGCCCCCCCTCCCCGGGGGAAAAACCCCCCCCCCCGGGGCCCCCCAGCCCCCCCCGTCCCCCCCCTCCCACGGAGGCCAAGGCTCCCCTCATCCCTAACCCCCAGGAAGCGCGAGCCCCCCCGCGCGCTCCCCCGAGGATGGGCTGGGCGTCCCCCCAGTTTTCCTCTTTCCCCCTCTGCGCCTTCCCGCGGGCCTGGGCCCCGTGGCACCCGCACCCTCCCCCCCCGGGGCCTCCCCCGCGCACCCCACCCCTCCGGACTCGCAGGTTGTCGGTGAAAAAGCGCGTCGGGTCGGCGACTCGCTGAGGAGCATCAGCTCCCCCTTTTCCCCCCCACCCCCCCCCAGAGCCGGCCCCCGGGCCCCGCCTCCTCCGGCCTGGGCAAACCCGGGGGCTCGCTGGGAACCCGGGGAAGTCCGGAAGTTTGTACCACTCAGAGGTTGGTTTTGGGCACTTTGACACGAAGGACAATGATGTAACCCGGGGCCAAATGGAGAATGGCAGGGGCCGCCCTCTTTTACCAGGCCAGGGAAAAACTGGCAGCCCCCGTACAGGTCTCAGAGTTTGGGCATTGGGGGGAAATGTATTTCCTAGAATGGGTTCCGGCATCTGGGCTAGAGCGTTGTGGTTAGCAGTTGTCTGCAAATCTGACCGTGTGGTCCCCATAAAACTCATAAAGGCACCAACACACCGTAATAAATGAAGAATGAAAATGAAAAAACGGTAAAGTTTCGCATCAAGGATGAAGAGGCTCCAGCAGTTAAAGGCCTCCCGCGACTAGGCGGCGGTGGTGCACGCCTTTAATGTCACACTAGGAGGAGGGCAGGGCATCTCGCCTGGCTAAGAGTTGCCCCGGGAGGTAGGTTGTTACACAGGGGAACCCTGTCTCGAACCCCCCCCCCAAAAAAGACTTATTGTTTTGTAAGATCGGATTATAGCAGCCCCCACACCCGTGACTCGCAACCACGTAACTCCCCCCCGTGGGAGCAATTGACATCGGAAGTTCGGGTTTGCACACTAGTCCAAAAAAAGGACCCTTTCCTTTTATTTGGAGGGGGAAAGTTTCCCGGAAACCCCTCCCCAAGTGGTCCTGACACATCGCTAACTCCCCATAAATCGGAACAGGATATGATTTTAAAAACTCCTTCCTTCGGGGCCCTTTGAAAACCCCACAACACAAAACAAACCAGGGGTTTTCCTGTTCTTAAATTTTTTAATCAGCTAAACATCTTACCAGTCCCCGAGCCACCCCTGCACCCTTATCTTTCTCTGAATGATCCCTTTCCCCCACTCCTCTTTCGCTGCAGGGTTTTTGGATCGGCTGCTAGAATTTTTGAGATCAGCAGTTGCTTTATCCAAGCCCCCGAGGGCAGCCTGACAACCCCCCTTCGGTTAAAAACCTTAAAAATGGCCCGGCCCCCGTCCAGACGCGGTCACAGCTCTGAGGCCAATTTGGGGTGCCAGCAGCAACTGGCAGGCGAAGTTTGGCATGAAGGGATATCCGTTCGGGGGGGCCGGGGGGGGGCCAACGTCAGCAGCAGTGGAGAGCCCGCCCAAGCATCGGGCAGCCCCTACAGGGTTCCCAGTAAAAACGTTCTGTACCCCTTGGTGTTCTTTTTGGCCAGGCCTCCTTCCCACAGCCTCCAACTCCCGGAGTCCCCCGTTGGTAAAGGAATCCGTCTGGCTTGGCAAAGGTGCGGAGGCCCGGGGGGAAGGGAATTTCGTTTCCTCACCTTGACGCAATAGACCCAAAACATTTTTTGTGATTTCCCCCCCAAGTTTTTTTCCCCTCCTTTGCCTATGCCATGGTTAATTTGTCCACCCTTGGCATCCCAGACCCAAAAAGGGAAAACCCCAAAAGAAACACTGGCTTTTGGGCCTAGCTTGGGTTTGTCTAACCCAGGGCCCAGGACTACGATTTTCTTTAAAAAACTCCCATGGGGGCAGTCCCAAAAGATCAGTAGCTTGGAGGTGCTTGCCTTTCACCGGTTGAGACAAAAATTTATCAGTCCCCTTTTCAAACCCACTGGGGGTTTTCATCTCTTGAGTTCTAAAATTTTGATGGTGGTTGGGTCTCACTCCCCCCTCCGGGTTTCAGGGTAAAGACTGGAGATGCGTTAAAACGAAATGGCTGCATTTAAGTTTTGCTGGGCTTTCTTTTTCCGCTGTGGGGTTGAAGGTTTCTTTTCTTTCATTGGCTGATGGTGGGGTCTCCATGGGCCCCCTAAACCCCTTCCAAGTAGAAAAGAAAAAGGGAAGGGAAAATTTTAGTTTGAAAAGTGATGGGTCAAATGTAGTTCAGACCTGGGTGGGGGGAAAAAAAAAAAAAACTGTAAACCCCAAAAATTCCAAATAAGACCCCTGTAGTTATAAAGTTTTTTTATTTATTTTTCCCTTTTCAAAGCTGAGTCCACCCAGATTATTTTGAAACTAAAATTCTGTTTTCCCCCACGGTTCGGGTTCGCCCAATAAGGGACTTGGCAGAGAAAAAAGTACCTGAGAGGCCAAGGAGCATGGAGGACCCCCTAAGCCCAAAATTCTGCATGGGTACAATTTTGAGGCCTGGGGAGCACCGGGGGACGGCTGGAGTCTAAACAGCCCTCGACCCCCGGAGGGGAAAGAACCTGACCAAAACATGACGGCCCATGGGAGGACGAAGAAGTTTTTTGTCCCCCCTACAGGGTTGACTCTTTTCCCCAGAAAACCGTAAAGCGCCGTCCCTTAGCAACCCAGACTGACCTAAGCAATAGAATTACCCAAATCAAAACCAGTTTGAAAAAGATCTGGCGACTGGTTTAGTAAAAATGTAAAAAGGCCAAAAAATGGGAAATGAAGCTGAAGAAGAAGAGGGGTGGTAGAGAGCTTTCCCAAGATCGAAAAGACCGGTCGATTTCCCGTAAAAATTTATTTTCTTTTAAAAGCTGAGTTTTTAGCTGTTTCCAGACCCCCCCCGGTTTTTATGCTAAACCAGGGGTTTTGCGAAATAAACCCCCTGTCCATTTTGTTCATCCTGGACTTTGCCACATAGGCATCATTGCCTAAGACCCCCCCGTCCGAATCGTGGTGTTTTTCAAACCGAATGGATGTCCGCTAAATAAATATGTTAAATTGCGACCGGGTTTTTCGAAAGTTGAGGTGGAGTCTGCTTTCTCGATAGTGCTTCAGCGGGCCAAAGGCGATCCCTCATGACCTATTCCTGCCAGCTCAGTTTGTCTATATTTTTTGTGTGTAAAATGGTATACTGCTCCGTGGGGGGAAAACAATTCCTTTTTCCCCCTCCCTACAAAAGGGGTAGTAGACCCCTTTTTGTGACTCGTCTTGTGGCTCCCCGCCCGGGGGGGCCACCAGTTTTTCGGGAAGGGAACCCTTTTTATCTAAGTCCCTTACTTTGGCATAGTTTTTTTTGGGTTATTGCAGTATTACCCCCTTTGGGGTTTGAACCTTGTTGAAGACGATGCGGGACTACAGGGGATGCCCCCTGTGTCTGATTTATGTGGTCCTGGAAAACACCCACCTTCATTGATCAAACGGGTGAAAAAATTCTGACAGGCTTTAATAGTTTAAAATAAAAAGAACAGGTGATAATAAACGCCTTGGGATATTAATTAAAAATTAAAGGGAAGGCTCTGACCCAATTTTTACTAAAATATAGTGACAAAAAGTTTTGTAGAAGTTTAGGAAGAAAAGGGAAAAAAGATACAACTGAATTATTGAAATCTAAGTTTCTTTTCTCTTTGGAGACATTTTTTTGGGGAAAAAACCCCTCTTACCGGTTTTGTTAACCCCCTTTGGGAAAAAGTGCCTTGGCCCAATCCCGAGCAAAGTGGTTTAAAGGTAAAGAAATGCTGGGAACTTAATAAAGAAAAATGTAACCGGGAGTTTTTCAAAGGCTGCATTCTTATTCCCCCAAAAAATGTAATTTTAAGGGAACCCAAACCCACGTTTCTGTTTTTGAAAGTTGCTTGTTGAAACAAAAAAAAAAAAACGTAATTTGGGTGGAAATTTAAAAAAACAGCTGTAAGCCAGGTGTGTTGGGCAGGGGTTTTTAAAGCCGAAATCAGGGGGAGGCAAAATCTCTGGGGTTTGAAGCCAGCCGGAAAAGAACTCTGGGGATAGCCAAACTGTTACACAAGAAACCTTCTCAAAAAAAAACAAAAAAAAAGAAAAAACTAGCCCCCTTTTTCTCTGTTTTTTTTCGCTCCAGGCCATAATTTCCCTTTTTTTTTCCCCCTCTCAAAATTTTTTTTTGGAACCTTGCCCAACCCCCCTCCCCAACACCATGACTAACTGCTGTGGCTTCAAATCCCGGGGGATTTTATTGAGAATTAAACCATTTTTTCTCCCCCCCTTTTCCTCGAGGGATTTCAAGGAAATAGGAAGTGAGATGTTTAAACCCAATTTGGGGAAAAAACCCCATTCCCTATTCTCTGTTAGATGGCTCGAGGAAGTGACTGGTGTGGTGGTGTGTGTGTGTGTGGCCAATCCTCATTATTCGCAGGATCCCTGAACTGTGTATCCAGGCAGCATGCTAGGATGGGGATACAGAGGTGAGAGGGACAGAGCCTTTGCCCTCATGAGATTCACCACAGAAGCAATCACAGAGGTATAAAAAGTGTAATGTACTGTGACAGGAGCGGACACTTTTTTGCGTAACAGTGTGGCTGACATCTAAACATGGGCTAGAGTTTGGGCGATGACTCCTATAACCCCGGGACTTGGGATGTGCAGGAAAAAAGCAAAATAGTGAGCGAGTTTGAGGCTAGCCTGAGCTACAAAGAGGGCAGTCTGTGGTGGGTCTTTGCTACTTCTACTTTGCGGCTTCTTTTTGCTACCCTTTATCCCCGCTGTTTTCACCCCTATACTACATAAGAGAGAAAGGACAGAGGGGAGAGAGAGGTAGAGATTCCTGATCTAACTTCTTTCGTTTCTTCTTTGACCATACAAAACACAATCAACCTCCCCAACCCCCCACGTCTTTTTGGCAGCCTTGCATTATCTACCCTCTGAAAAAATTTCCAGAATTTTCAGAGTCACACAACTGCGAAACTATCTGCGCTGGCAAAACCACGCCCCTGCTAGTGCATCAGGCAAATCACAGTCAGCTGTTCCCACACCCCATTTTCCCCCACACCGGGGATTAAAGAAAGCACACTTTTAAAATTTTTCCATCTTTTTAAAAAAACCAAACTCCAGAATTCTCACTATATGAATCAAAGTTCTTGAAGGCTAAACCCACTTTGGGGACGTGCGTCCTGCGTAAAAGCAACAAGCCCCTAACCGCTGAGCCATCTTTCCAGCCACACATCTTCTTTTCTTAGAAACCCTAAGGGCTGGAGTGTCCCTCGGCCAGAGTGTGTACTAGTGTACAGCCCCCCCAGTACCACCCTTAAATCCTTACCAAGTAAGCCGGGCGGTGGTGGCGCACGCCCTTTAATCCCAGCTTGGGAGACAGAGGCAGGCGGATTTCGAGTTCGAGGCCCCTGGTCTACAGAGTGAGTTCCAGACAGCCGGGGCGTACAGAGAAAACCCTGTCTCAAAAAACAAACAAACAAACAACAAACAAACAAAAATCCTTACCAAGTACTCAGGATTATCAATGGGATGGAGACAAATGCAGAAAGCCCCACCAGTGGGGGGTGAGTGTCTTGTTTCAAAATGCTCCATGCCAGCGAATGTGGGCTGGGTGGCAGGGCCTTCGCGCTTTCCACTCAGCGCCATCTGGACGGGGCCCCGTGCACGGAGGCAACCAGGCTGCTGGGCCTTAAAAGCGAGCCATTTTTTTGGGACGTGCAGAATTGGGGAAATTTGTTGGGGGAAAGGGCAGCGGGAGGCAGCACAAAACCTCCGGTCCAACCAGCTTATTGCACTCCTGGTTCCGTCTCACTTGCCCCAAGCTATTCCAAGCCATGCCCCTCCCGGTCACAAGGCCTAGACCACTGGGCTTTCAAAACAGCAACACCAAAGCGTTCCACACCGCAAGGAACCGAACGCTGCCCTCATTCCCCTCTCAAAGGGTTTTAAAGCATCACCCCAGAAAAACCAAATTCCTACCTCCCGGAGGGTGAACAAATATCCCCTTCTGTTTACCCTTGGTGGTTTTTGTGGGTTTTGGTTTCTCCTGGGTTTTTGTGTCAAAAATTGGTTCCCCCTTTTCCTCCCAAGTTTCTGGACGGGTGCCTGCCTTGCCACAGGGTTTTCCTGACAGAGTTTCTGTGGTGGAACGTTTCTTGGGAATTTGCCCCCATATAACTGTCGGGAGCCTTTCCGCCATTGGAAAAATGGCCCGGTTCCCGCTTCCTGGTTACCTCGAGAGTAACCGCTTGCGCAGTTTTCCACAGATCTTCCCAAGCTGTTTCCCTCTATTGGCTAGCGAAGCACCAATGAGGGCGCACCCCGCCAAAACCCGAGCCCTAAATTAAGTGACAGCTCCTCGAGCTCGGGGTCCTTCTCCATCTTGGAACAGAGCGGAAAATAAGTGTGCTGTCAGAAGAATCCCTTTTGCGCGTCTTTCTTATCGGCGAAGTGGGGCGACAAAGTGGTGCGAAACCCGGAACGCCGAACCCCGGGCGAAGGAACGACTCGGGACCCCGGACTGCTTCGTCCGGGAAGAGGTTTCAGAAAACTGACGGGCGTTAGGAGCCTAGGCGCTCTTTTCTGCAAGGTATGTTGGTTTTGTGTGGGTCCATTCTGATTAATATGGGCTCGCGCTTTCATTTTCCGCTTGTTCGCTGTTTTTGTCTGAATTGTGGGAAAAAAGACAAGATCTGCACGTACCCTTTCTGTAATCGAATAGCTAGCTGTAAGTCTCAGGTAGGTAACTGAGCAGGCACCTCCCGCTACCTGTAGAGAAAGGAGTATGGGAAATCAGCAACGAACCCTATGTCTGAAGCGGGCGGGCACTGCTTCGGGGAAGACATTTGAAGGTTCCCCAAGAATAATGTCATCGTAGATTTCCTAAAGGAGTTGATAGGATCGCTCCATGGTTCATTAACTAATTGGGTTCCTGACTATAGGGTCTTGGAACCAAAATTAGGAAGATTTTTAACTGTGGAAAGGAAAAGGGGGGATTGCGACCGGGTACGTGCCATGTATTAAACTGTAAAATCCTGCATAGCAGAGAAGATGTGAAAAGAAATGAAAGAAGGACAAAAACTTTTAGAATGCCACCAAGCAGTCTATCAAAGCAGAAAAGAAAGGGGATAAAAAAGGGAAAAGAAACTCACAAAAGAAGATAGAAAAGAGAAAAAATTAGTAAGAAAAAGAAAAACTTAAAGCCAGGCTTAAAAGAGAAAAAATCGTCAAGTTATATCCAGTTTAGCGCGATTTCGAAAACCCAGGGCCGAGTTATCCTCCGAAGGAGGAGAACGTCCTCTGGAGATAATGACTCGATTTTGGGAGATCTCAAAATTTTGAAACAGTTAAATTTAAGATTGACCAATGATTATTCCATCAGAAGCCAAAAGATGATGAGGAGATGGCAAGCGTGCCCGGAAAAGGATAGGAAAAATTTGCAGGGACGAACTAGTCCGATTAACCGTAGCCTTTGAAGAAGTGATCGAACGGGACTGGGTTTTTTCGTAGGGGCCATTGAGGAGACCATTCCCATACCTTGGAAAAAGGAGGGCCCGGTAATGGGTTTCCACAATGGCCGTTAACCTCCGAAAAGCTCCTTGCTGCAAAAAATCATAGTGCAGGAACAGTTGCTTGCTGGACATCTAGAACAGTCTTATTCCCCTTGGAATACCCCAATTTTTGTTATAAAGAAAAAAACTGAAAATGGAGATTATTACATGATTTGAGAGCCATAAATCAACAAATGCAAATTGGGCTCGATTCAAAGAGGTTTACCCTTGTTGTCAGCCCTACCCAAAAAATTGGCATATTATAATTATAGATATTAAAGATTGTTTTTTTCTCCATCCCACTACATGAAAGGGATCGAGAAAGAATTTGCCTTTACATTACCAAGTATAAATCACGAGAAACCTGACATTAGATTTCAGTGGAAAGGTGCTCCCCCCAGGGATGGCCAATAGTCCCACTATATGTCAATTATAATGTGGCGGCTGCTATTCAGCCTATCAGACAACAGTTTAAAAAGAAGTAGAGTTGTTCATTATATGGAACGACATTTTAATTGTGTTATTCTGATAAAGAGCTCCTACAAGAGGCATTTTTAGTCCTGTCCTAAAACCTTAAAAACCAAAAATTTGTTTATAGCCCCGAGAAGGTACAAGAGGGAGCTTTAGGTAGTTTTCTAGCACTATCATAACCCCATTAATAGTTAACCACAAAAATTGACAATCAGGAGGGACAACTTGCAAACATTAAACGACTTTCAAAAAATTATTGGGAGATATAAAATTGGGTGCGGCCTTTCTTGAAATTGCCCCACCTCTGAATTAAAGCCATTATTTTACTATTCTTGAAGGTGAGGCCGCTATTACCTCCCCTCGCATTTTGACTTCCGAGGCAGCCAAAGTATTAGATATGGTAGAAGAGTCTCTTAAAAATGCCATGCTTGGTTCGTTTTGATTTAAGTCTCCCTATCAGTTATGTATTATAAACCTTCCCCACAACAACCTACTGCGATAATATGGCAAAATGGTCCGTTACTTTGGATACATCCCATATTTCTCCAGGAAAGGTGTTGGGTCATTATCCTACCTCAGTTGGTGATCTGGCCCTAAGAGGTATCCAACAAGCTATAATTCATTTTGGTGTTCCCCCAGATTCTCTTATTGTTCCATATACAGCACATCAGATACAAAGTGCTGTGTTCTACTATTGATGTATGGCTTTTTAAGATGCCTATTCTCGGGCACCATTGATAATCATTTCCCAAAACATCCTCTATTACAATTTGTTTTAAATAATGCTGTTATTTTTCCAAGCATGACCAAAGTTAAACCCATTGAAAATGCAATAGATGTTTATACAGATGGATCTAATACTGGAATAGGAAGTTACGTTGCTGAAGGTAAGATTGTTAAGATTTCTTTTAATTATACCTCTCCTCAATTAGTGGAATGTGCGATGATTGCAGTGGTTTTAAAAACGATTTGATCAACCCCTAAATATAATTTTCAGATTCCCATTATGTAGTAAAAGCAGTTCAAATATTAGAAACAGTGGGTATCATTCAATCTAAAAGTACTGTAGCCCACTTGTTTTCTGAGATTCAGCATATCATTAGAGGTAGGATACATCCCTTCTGCATTGTTCATATACAAGCACATTCTCTATTACCTGGACCTATGGCCGCCGCTAATGAATTGGCAGATAGAGCCACCAGACAAGTTATCTAACTCGAGATCCTATTCAGTTAGCCACAAGAATTTCATCAATTATACATGTACCAGCAAATACTCTTAAAATCAAATTTAAATTGTCTCGTTCGCAAGCCCGAGATATTGTTCTTAAATGCACGGGTTGTGCAGAGTTTAGACCTTCACCGTCCTTGGGAGTGAATCCTCGAGGACTTTTACCATTACAACCTTTGGCAAATGACGTTACTCATATTCCTTCATTTGGTAAACTAAAATATGTTCATGTTTCCATAGATACCTATTCGGCATCATTCATGCCACGCCTCTGTCAGGGGAAAAGGTGGCTAATGTAATTACCCACTGCTTAGAGGCATGGGCAGCTTGGGGGAAACCCCAACAGTTAAAGACAGATAATGGCCCAGCCTATACATCTAAGACTTTCCAACAATTTTGTCTACGGATGGGTGTACGCATACTACTGGCCTGCCATATAAATCCGCAAGCACAAGGAATTGTGGAGCGTGCCAATGGCACCCTCAAAGTGACATTACAAAAACAGAAAGGGGGGATAGGCCCTGGCAAAGGACCTAAGATCTCCACCTCCCTGGCCTTATTTACCTTAAATTTTTTAAATTTGGATTCTGCTGGCAAATCCGCAGCAGACAGACATGCCTCCCCCAGTTCTTTGCGAGAAGAAGTTAGATGGAAAGATGTCATTAATAATATATGGAAAGGCCCGGATCCAGTATTAATACGATCCAGGGGAGCTATTTGTGTTTTCCCGCAGGATCAAGACAATCCGAATTTGGGTCCCGGCACGATTGACCCGACTGTAAAACAGGATGGGAAGCCCCCTGAGCCTGATCCTGTGGCTGCTGAGTCTGATGCTGTTATGTGCGACCACACACCCACCACCACAACCGCAGCTGAGATGGGAAATTATGACAACGTTCCTGAGACCTATGCTGGTCATGCATAGTTCATTAACCTTGTTTGGACAAAAGCGCGATTTTAGTATTAACGGCTGTTATTGTGGCCATCATAAGCCACTCCTGCAGTTGCTGCCTCCTGACTGTTTCCTCATTGGCCCTGTCGGGACAAGTGGCCACTGTTAACACTTTAAATAATTTGTCATCTTCCCTTACTCAAGCTATTGATACACAGCCTCTTTAAATACCCAATGGAAAGGTGGCTTGATGATAGTCAATAGATATATGTGGCAATTGGCTCAATTAGGGTGTAAAACGAAATTCCCTGGCTTGTGTGTACATCCGTCCAATATGATAATTTCACGAGGGCAGCCAATCTCTCAAAAGTACTTTCTCATTTATTGTAATATAATTGGCTGACAAAATTGATGAACCATGAGAAGGTTACGATTGGCTATTATTCAAACTAATTCTACCCGATTTGGTATACTATTGGCTGGTGGACTAGTGCTCTCTCTTTGGATGCTTAACAAACTGAAAAGACAACAGCGACAAAACAAAGTGGTCATCGCGCAGGCTTTACTTGCGGTAGAACGGGGAGCATCCCCCCAAACTTGGCTTAATATGCTCAGACATTGAGACTCTGCTCTGACTAGACATCTCTGAGGGCTCAGGTTCCCATTGCACCAGAGTGCGGTCGAGCGGATCTGTACATCTCCCAGGGCTCGTGTTCCCATTGCACGGGATAAAGGTGTACAGAGTCTCGCCCACACGGTCACTTCGAACGCCGGAAGTTGAGGAGGCTTTTGGCTGATCAGTGACTAGTGGTACATCTGTTTGACATTTTAATATAAAGTAAAGGGGGAGATGTCGGGAGCCGTTCCGCCATTGGAAGATGGCGCCGGTTCCCTGCTTCCTGGTTACTCTCGAGAGTAACGCATGCGCAGTTGTCCACTAGATCTTGCAAGCTGTTTCCCTCTGATTGGCTTACGCTGAAGCACCAATGAGGGGCGCACACGCCATACCGAGCCCTATATAAGTGACGAGCTCCTCGAGCTCGGGGTCCTTCTCCATCTTGGAACAGAGCGGAATAATAAAGTGTGCTGTCAGAAGAATCCTGTTTGCCGCGTCTTCTTATCGGCGAAGTGGGCGCGACAGTAAGCCTGGCCATAAATCACAACAGCAACAGCAGGCATTGTACTAAGGGACAATAGTCTGAGCTCATGTGTATTAGCTAATATGCATTACCTCATTTCTCCTTGAGTAACTCCAGAAGTTATTCATTCATTCACTCTTTCTTTCCCCCTTTGTAATGGTGGGGATCCAGTTCCAAGGCTCTGTGCATCTTTGGCAAGTTCCTAATCACTAAAGCCATCTCCCAGGCTCTGGTCAACAGTTTAAAATTTTTTTTTTTTTTTTTTTTTTTTTTTTTTTTTTTTTTTTTTTTTTTTTACTTAACTGGGGCTGGAAAGCTGGCTCAGTGGTTAGGCACACTGGCTGCTCTTGCAGAGGACCTGGTCTGGTTCCCAGCCTCCATATGGTGACTCAGTCTCTGTAATTCCAGTCCCAGGGTGTCCAGTGCTCTTTTCTGACCTCTGAGAGTGCCAGGCACACATATTGGTACATATACATACCATGCAGCTAAACACTTATGTGTATAAAATAAATGTTTTAAAAATTATTTTTTGAGACTGTCACACTTTGTAGCCCTAGCTAGTCTGGAAGCTCACTTATGTAGACCAGGCTAGGCTTGAACTCAGAGAGATCCACCTCCCTCTGAGTTCTAAGTGCTTGGATTAAAGGAGTGCTTCACCATGCCAGTCTCATATATCCATATAATCTGACTTTTAGTTATTTTTGCCTCATTCCTCTCCCACCCCTCCATCTTCTCCACAGGAACCCTTCTCAACAAGATCTTTTGGTGAGTGACCACTGGGTTTAATAAAAATTCTCACCTCACCTCTACAGGCATGCTACGGCAGGAGTGCGGGTGCAAGGTCGGTTAGTGAACCCCGAGCGATTAATTATCTTGACTACACCACTGAAGAGATCGAGCCCTCCTCCCCAAACTCATCAATCGTCAACAGTCTCTCTGGCAGGGGTGGGCCCCTGATGGGCTTCTCAAACATCCATGATGCAATGTCACAGATAGATCTTTGCTGTTGGCTGGCCTTCTTCCTACTAAGCCCTGTGCTATTGCCGCAGGCTGAGGAGGGGCAATAGTTTACACTGTTACAGTGGAAGATGCCAGGGCATAGAAACCTCTTGATGCAAATGCCTTCAATGTCAGGTAGTGACAAATCTCACGAACCAATAGACCAGGGTAAGGGACATGTGGAAAAGCTCCAGGTGTGTGTGTGTGTGTGTATGTGTGCGCGCGCGCGCGCATGTGTGTGTGTTTTCTAACCCATGCTAAGTGCAAGTTTCCACATGGCCCTGTTATGCAGATGACCTATGGTGGCCTGTGGGGGAAGTGTAGTTCAGTGGGTGGAATGCTTGCCTACCATGCGGGAGGTACTGAGTCTGACCCCAATATCACATACATGGGACATGATGGGTGGGGCATGCCTCTAACTCTGACCTCAGAAGGTAGAAGCGGAAGGATCGGAGCTCAAGATCATCCTCAGCTATGTTGGCTTGTGTGTGTGTGTGAGACAGGACTGGGATACCTGAGGCCCTGTCTGAGAAAGCAAGGCAGGGCTAGGGAGGTGGCTCAGCAGGTGAAGGTGCTCTCTGGTAGCCAGAGGGCCTGAGTGTTATCCCTGGAACCCACGTGTGGAAGGAGAGGACCAACTGCACAGAATTGTCACCTTACCTCCACACGCATGCTATGCCAGTCATGCACACCCATACATCTGTGTACGTATACAACAATAAAGAACTTTAAACTGCTGTGCAGTGGTGGCACACACCTTTAATCCCAGCACTTGGGAGCAGAGGCAGGTGGATTTTTTTTTTTTTTTTTTTTTGGTTTTTCGAGACAGGGTTTCTCTGTGTAGTCTTGGCTGTCCTGGAACTCACTCTGTAGACCAGGCTGGCCTCGAACTCAGAGATCCCCTGGCTCTGCCTCCCAAGTGCTGGGATTAAAGGCGAGCACCACCACCGCCCGGCTGGCAGGTGATTTCTGAGTTTGAGGCCAGCCTGGTCTACAGAGTGAGTTCCAGGACAGCCAGGGATACACAGAGAAACCCTGTCTTGAAAAACAAGAACTTTAAACAACAGAAGTCAATCAATACATTAAGTTAGGAGGTGAAATGAATTGGTGATTAGAGGCTTTCTGCCAAGCCCGATGGTCTGAATTTGATTTCTGAGACCCACATGTGGAAGGAGAGAAGTGACCTCTATAGTGCACTGTGGTACACATATGAACATACGCTCACACACACACACACAAGGGGCTGTGTATAGCTCAGTAGAGGACCTCATGGTTGGCTTATTCAAGGTCCTGTATTTAATCACCAGCAGGAGAGAGTTAAGAGGAGAAAAAGGAAGGGAGGTGGTGGGCAGAGCGGGGAGATACAAGTGAACCCTAACCTCCATGATCTAGATAGAGTTGTCCTCTGTCCTCTGAATAAGCATATGGTACACACCTATCACGAACACATATACACACATACATACACATACACACACACACATGCATACATACATACACACACAGATATACATATACACACATACACATGCATACACATACACACACATGCATACACACACAGATACACATACACACACATACATATGACACATGCATACACACATACACATATACACATACACACATATATATATGTACACACATACACACATGCATACATACACATACACACACAGATATACATATACACACACATACACATACATACACATACACACATACACACACATACATATGTACACATGCATACACACATACACATATACACATACACACATATACATACGTGCACACATACCTACACACACACACACACACACCATACTCCCCTCACAACAATAAAAAAAATTCTTTTGAGACAAGGTCTCACTGTATCACTCTAGGTGACTTGGAACTGTCTAAGTAGACCAGGTTGGCCTCTAAATCTTAGAGATCCACCTGCCTCTGCCTCCAGAGTGCCTGGCAATAAAGAATTCTAAAAAATTAAAAATTGAGCAAGCAAAGGAAAGGAACAGAAAGTCTTGGGTTGAGCTGGGCATAGTGAAGCAGGACTCTAATCCCAGAACAAGGACGCTGAGCCTCTAGAGTTCAAGGCAAGCATGGGCCTGTATCAGAAAGAGAAAGGTGGGGAAGGGGAGGATGGGGAGAAAGAGGAGGAGGGGGAAGGAGCAGGGGGATGGAGAGGAGGAGGAGAAAGAAGAAGAGGAGGAGGGGAGGAGAGGAGGAGGGGAGAAGATGGAGAGACAGGAGGGAGAGGGGGAGGAGGAGGAGGGGAGAAGGGAGGTAGGAAGGGGATGAGTGGGGGGAGAGGGGAGAGGGGGAGGGGGAGGTATTACCTAGAGTTTGATACAGTGAGACCTTGTCTCAAAAGAATTTTTTTTTATTGTTGTGAGGGGAGTATGGTGTGTGTGTGTGTGTGTGTGTGTGTGTGTGTGTGTGTGGTAATTGCAACAGCAGCAGGGCTGGAGATGCAGCAAAATGCCCATCTAGAATGCACAGGGGCCTGGATTTGACCTCCAGCACCAGAAATGAAAAGTCTACCCAGCACCTTCGCAACACCTCACGTATCTGTCTCCACATAGGACCAGAATTCCCTTCCTGACAGAGCCCATGCATCTTAACACTGTGCCCACGTTAAGTACTTTACTGAGGCTTGCTTGCTTTCTCTTCAGAGGTTAAGCTATACAGCATGCTTGTACAATCACGGACATGTTTCAACAATGTAGAAAAACCAATGATTCGTGACAAAGGGGATGATTTAAGAAGTCCCAGCTTTGGCCGGTGGAAGGCCTGGATTCCCTAGGCCAGAAGCAGTTGAGTGTCTGCAGCAGAGGTACCCCAGTAATGCTGAGTAAAGCCATAGGAAGTTCTTTTCTGGATGGTTCCATTTTCTTGCTCTCTTTGTGCTCTCAGAATGGGGAAGGTCAACTGAAGAAAGAAGTGCATGCAGGCTGGCAGCTACAGAGATGGCTCACAGGAAACAAACATCCAGTATGACTGTGCATCTCCCTTAGCCCTATTCAGCTGATGGGTGAAGTGTTAGCGGGCAGGGCGAGATTGAGTAAGAGGCAACTTGTATAAAGGGAGACAAGCCAAGAGATCAGGGTAAGACCTTGGAAGGCTTCACAGCATCCAGCTTTGGAAGCTGTCTTAATTAGGGCTACTATTGCCTTGATAAAACTCCAAGACCAAGCAACCTGGGGAGAAGAGGGATTTATTTCAGCTTGTACTCCAGGTAACGCCCCATCACTGAGAAATCAGGACAGGAGATCAAACGTGGCAGGAACCTGGAAGCAGGAGCTGATTAATGCAGAGGGAATGGAGGGTGCTGCTTACTGGCTTGTTCCTCATGGCTTGCTCAGCCTGCTTTCTTCTAGAACCTAGGACCACCAGCCCAGAGGTGATACCACGCACAATGAGCTAGGCCCTCCCCCATCAATCATTAATTTAGAAAATTGCTACAGCTGGATCTTAGGGAGACAGCTCCTCAGTTGAGGTTCTCTTCTTTCAGATGACTCTAGCTTGTGTCAAGTTGACATAAAACCAGCCAGGACAGAAGCTTAACTGAGAACTGAGGAAAATAAGATTCTCTCTCTCTCTCTCTCTCTCTCTCTCTCCCCCCTCTCCCTCTCTTTGGAGATAGGGTGTGCAGGTTGGTCTTAAACACATGGAAATCCTTCTGCTTCAGCTCCCAGCTGCTTAGATTATGGGAGTGAATCATCACGCCTGGTCTGAATATGGAAAATCGAGAAAATCAAACAATAATAAAAGTGGCGTGGGTCAGGGAGAAGGATCAACAGTTAAGAGCACTGGCTGCTCTTCCAGAGTCCTGTGGTTCGATTCCCAGCACCCACACAAACATCTGCGATTCTAGCTCTGGGGATCTGATGCTCTCCTCCTGCTCCATGGGCGCGAGTCAAGTGTTGCGCAGACATACATGTAGGTGAAACACTCATACACATAAAATTTTTTTTTTAAAAATTTAAATGATGGACACAGTCAATGGGTATGCAGTCCAGATGGAGCTGAGAATTTTTCAAGTGGAACCGAGGGATGGCACAGAGAGACTAAGTGGGATTTTTGGAAGGGCGGCTGCTACCGTGGTGATCTGGTTGAAGGCATGACGACAGGTGGATGGTTAGTGCGGGGCAGGAGAGGGTGAGTGGTTAGATCGTTCCATCCTGGGTGATATACATGGTTATCGAAAACATCAAAAATAACAAGATGAGGGGTCCAGAATGTGGCTCCCCGGCACAGCATTTGTCTGGCCCGTGGGGAGTCCTGGTTTCAATCACCAGCTTTGTGGACACAGTAACAACAGCATAACAACACATCGAGGACAGAAGAGGCAGAGACGGCGAGCCAGGTACAGACTTGCTGGAGTGAGGGAGCCTACAAGTAGACACTAAGATGGGAGCAGAGCCCCTGCTAGAGGACTCAGGCTGTCCAAGGGATGAAAGAGCTGGGGCTCTGTATATAGGGGAGCCGAGGCCAGGTGGGAGAAGGAATTCGAGACCTTCTTGTCTCCCTCAGAAGGGGCAGAATATTGGGGAAGGGGAAGAGAAGAGAAGTGATTCTCTTTTTTTGGTTTCACTCTGTTTTTACTGACTTCTCCTAATTACTTTCAAGGAGTTCAGATATTAGTGGAAGAGACTTTGCCAGATGAGGATCTGAAAACCATACAGAAGCGAGATTTGGCATCCAAGAGCCGCTTCGGGTTAAGTGCACACATCTAGACCACAGGTAAGACCCAGGGAAGAGCAGGTATCGGCTTCAGTAGCAGAAACTTTCCCCTATGGAAGGTTGCCCTGGCTGGACACCTTTCAGCAGCTCTTCTTGGGTTGTCGCTGGGGTGACTCCCAGCCTTGGATGCACTTTGGAATCCTCTGGGGTTGTCATACTATTGGCACTTGAGACTTCCCACCCAAAGGTTCTGATCTCATTGCTCAAGGATGTCACCTGAGCTTTGGGCTTTAAAAATACTGTCCCCCCATGCCCCAGCCCGAGTCCTAACATGTAGCCAGCAGGGAGAATCATCACACCATGGATTTCCCAGGACTGGTTAGGAACGCCCCGTTGCTGTGATCCAACCTAGAGGACCTAGTGTGGCAGGACTGAGGGCTGAGCTGATAATGAGCCTTGAAGGACAAGAAAAAACTGAGCAAGTGCAGGTGTGTTTTGGAGAAAGCCTAGGGTTGGCTTAAAGCCTGGAGCAGTGCAGGGCCCGGAAGTGGCCTAGAGCTCCCAGGTACTCAGAAAGTCAGAGTAAACTTCAAGCAGTTGGATTCATACCTAGCAGAGACTAGAGACACAGGCCTGAGTTTAGATGCTGTCGGCTAAACACACGGAGGTGGGAATGTCGAGGGGTACAGTCTGGTTGAAAGCTGAGCGGTACAGGAACAGTGGACTGCCTAAACTGTGAGACTATGAGGAGCATACAGACAGACTGTTAATTGGGAAATAATCGGATAGGCAAACAAACAGCCTTGAAATTCGTCCAACCCCTTCAGGGGAGATTTAACCTAGGGCCTTGAAACAGCGCTGCGGACACAGCGGTGTCAGGCAAGATTCCTGCTCTTGCAGCCCAGGCCCTGGGTTTTTAGGCTGGGTGGGGTGGCACATGCCTTTAATCCCAGCACTCAGGAGTTAGAGGCTAGCAGATCTCTGAGTTCAAGGCTAGTCTGGTCTACAGAGTGAGTTCCAGGACACTAAGAGACCCTGTCTCAGAAAAAAAAAAAAAAACACCAAACAACCAACCAAACAAAACAAAACACCCTGGGGCCTAGTGCATTGTGAGTAACTGCTTGGACTATTTCCCCAGCTCCAGGCACTTTTATCCACTTCTTATTTTGAGACAGTGTTTCACTAGTTAGCTTTGAAATTGCTCTGGAATCCAGATATGCCTTCAAAAGATCATTGTTGTTATTATGTGTGTGTACGAGTACATGTGTTGGCCATGTCACACGTGTGGATATTAGGATTTTGAAGCAGGGTCTCTTGAGTCTGCTGGGCCGTGTGTTAATATGTGTGTGTGTGTGTGTATACACTACTACCTGAGTTTGATCCTTGGAATGTGTGTGTGTGTGTGTGTGTGTGTGTGTGTGTGTGTAATAGCCAGGAGGCTTGGTCTCCTGAACTCTCTCATCACCCCCCAGACAGGCCTTGAACTCACAAGGATAAACCTGTCTCCCTCCCAAGTGCTGGGACTAAAGGCACGCACCACCGTTTTGCCAGGCAGGCCTTAAACTCTGGATCCTCCTCCGCTGCCTTTCCAGAGGGTAGAACTACAGGCCTGTACCAGCAGAACTGGCTGCTGGAACCCTTTCATTTCTAGGTCTGCGTCTTTGGGTGGGGCTGCAGCTCTGTGACTGAGTTCTTGCATTGACTGCCTCCTACAGAAAGAAACCGCCAGACCCTCAGACTGAACTCTTCAGATGAAGCAATCATCTTTCTGTGCAGTGACTCCATGACTCCATTTTTTTAGCTTTTGTTTTCCTGGACATCTTGGAACTATTATATAGATGAGGCTGACCTGGAACTCACAGAGTCCTCCTGCCTACTGGGTGCTGGGACTAAAGGTGTATATCACCATACGCAGCCCCCTGACTAACTTCTTAAAGACTTTTGAGCTGTGGAGTTATGTAAGAACCAGGTCTATCGCCGGGCAGTGGTGGTAACAGCACTTGGGAGGCAGAGGCAGGCGGATTTCTGAGTTCAAGGCCAGCCTGGTCTACAGAGTGAGTTCCAGGACAGCCAGGGCTACACAGAAACCCTGTCTCGAAAAACCGAAAAAAAAAAAAAAAAGAACCAGGTCTATCGAGGATAATCTGACAGGGTTGGGGGAGACTTAGAGTAGGGGGAGGTAGGAGGAAGGGAGAACTTTCGGGGGTTGGGGGGAAGATGATGCAATAATCCAGGATGAAGTCACATGCTGGCCAGGGCCGGGGAAGGGCTGCAGGAAGAAAGCACAGTGGAGTTGACTCAGCTCAATAGTACACCTTGATACAGCGGGCACGCGATGGGTAAAGAAGGATGGCTTGAGCATGCTGTCATTAAAGGCATGAGGAAGCAAGAGCGCTGTAGTATCATTTCACCAAGTTGGTTTGGAAGGCCCGGTGGTGTGGTCCCTGTCTGTGAGAGCACACAGCTTCCAGGGAGTGTCTACAGGTATTCCACTGGAAAGGAGTTGGGTCAGAGATGAGGGTCAGTGGTTGAGATACAGCTCAATGGCTAACCCAGCACTAAAAAGAGTAAACAAGCAGGCGGGCGGGTGGGTCTCTGAGTTCAAGGGCAGCCTGGTCTATTGAGTGAGTTCTAGGACAGCCAGGGCTATACAGAGAAATCTGTCTTGAAACAAAAATAAACACCAAACCAAAGCAACACCCCCCCAAATCTCAAAAGCCAAACAACAGAAAAATAGTAAACAGAATCTTGGCTTGGTAGTGTAGTCCTGTAATCCTAGGATGTGGCCTGCAGGGGTGGGGTGGGGGCGTGGAAGAAGTGGGTGGTGATGGTGACAGGTTGAAGTAGCATGATGGCAAGTGCTGGGATTAAAGGTGTGAATGATCAATGGTTGAGATTCCAAAGGAGAGCCTCAGAGAAGAAAAACAGAATCTAGAGACAGACACCTGGGGAGGTGGAGAAAGAAGAAAGGGTTGTTAGCACCTGTAACCCAAGCACATGGGAGGTAGAAGCAGTATTTCACAAGTTCAAGGCCATCTTCAGCTAGCTGCGTGGTGCGTTTGATTTAACTGGGCTGCATGAGACACTGTCTCAAACATTTAAATAATTCGATAAATAAAGAGCTGGGGGGGGGGTAGACAAGACAGGCACAAAAGGGCTGGGACCAGCAAACTATTTTGAAAACATCACTGGTTCTCTGCCACTGTGATCACCCACCGGCTCTTTGAGATTCAACGGTGTGAGGAACTGAAGGGGGTTTCAATGATTCAGGAAAGTGGGCTTGAGAGAGATGGTCACACATAGACGCTTGTCATGGACTCCTTCGAGCGCACTGGTGGGGGCTGCTCAGTGGTTATAGCTTGCAGTTCTTTCAGGGGACCTGGGTTCAGGCCCCAGTATCCACAGCAGGTGGTTACAACCCCTGTAACTCCAGCTGCACCGTACCCCGAGGGTCTCTTTGGGCATTGGTGCACATACAAGCAGACACATAACATATACATAAATGCAAATAAAATAAATCTGTAAGAAGAAGAACTATTGTTTAGCAAGGCACGTGAGACCTGAAATGTCCCAACCTGTGATATCTGTACCCTATCCCCACCTCAATGCGAAGTCTTCTGTCTGGATTCAGGGTCAGAGCCTGATCTGGGCACATTCCACATGCCACCCTGTGTCATGGCCGCGTCTTATGAATGAACAAACTTGGAATGACATCCTTCTCTATATGTGTGCAGTGAAACAGGACACCGGCTCTGCCTGTTCCCCAATCCCCTCTCACAGAGCCCTTTCTACTGGCCCAGGGTTAGCTAGGACAGCCGCCCAGGTAGACTAGAGAGGCTCTGAAGGACTTCCAGAGGCTCCCACAGTTCTCTGCTCCTTGTTTGAGCTTGCCTTCACGTGAGACTCTGATGTCAGTTGTCCAGCCTCTGACCAGGAACCCTGTGGGAAGTTGCTGTTCTTCTCTGTTCCGACTCCCCATCCTCCATCAGCTTCTTCACTGAGATCTGCCATCATCCCCATCTTCCCAAGACCCTCCTTCCCAATGTCCCAAGCCCAGTTTAGAAGGGAAGGAAAAGTGGAATTGGGAACCAAACCCCCTTCCTTACTAATGACATTCCAGATCTTCTTCAGTCTGGTTCCTTCTCTCCCTCTTTGGAGATAGGGCTCACAGTAGCCCAGACTGACCTTTAACTTTCTATAAGTATGGCTTTGAACTCTTGACTCTCCTTCCAGATGCTAGGGCTAAGGGACCTACAGCAAGCCTGGCTTAGGGGACCCTCTTTTCTCTGCTGGCATGGGAAACTATCTCTTTCTGCTTTTTTCTCTGCTGGTGCCACCCGACCCCTGAACCCCCGCCGTGGGGGGGACGACAAGATGAAAAGTGAACCGGAACGGAACGCCAGGGTGTTCTCTGAGCTGTGGTCTTTGGAACCGCGGGTGATAAATCCACTAAAATGTCTTTAATACTGTCTTTCGGAGGTTCACACACACGGCACACACAGATCAAAACAAGTCTAGGGCTGAGGGGAGCGGGGGAACGTCGACTCCCCTCTCTTTAGCCCTGGATTCTCTTCTGCCCCCGCTGCCCTGGGGTTGGCACAGGTAGAAAGGGTATTTACATTGCAGGGACTTGGTTCTTTTTCCAGGGTGAGGGGTACTAAACCAGGAACTTCCCACATCTCACTCCAAAAGCAGCAAAACGGGAAGTTCTGTAATTAGCAAGAAAATAGGCAGAGATGGGTTGGGGGGAGGAGAAAATCTGCACTGGCAAAAATCCGAGCCAGAGTGGGGGTGTAGTTCTCCAGGGCTGAGTCCTTTTAGGGAAGTAGGGGGACGAGTCCGTTTGTATGTGGGCTGGGCCTGAATTCACAGACCCAATCAACAGACTGAACACCCCCAAAGAAAAGAACCCCGAAGAGGAAAAGAAGGCGGAGCCTGCCGACCTGGAGGCGGGTTTGTGGGAGTTGGGGCGGAGCTTATCGATGAGGCGGAGCTTCTGGGACCTGACTCCCTTCTGTGGAGCAGAGCACAGGGAGAGCTCCGCCCCTGGCACTGCACTTTGATGGGGTGGGGAATTGGGGCGACTGGAGGATCGGGGTTTGGCGCGGACTCCAGTGCCGCTGAGGACGTGGGTGTTAGAGGGGTTCCTGAGGAACTGAGCGTACTCTCCCGGCCAGAGGTTCCGTGGGGGCGGAGTTTATGATGTCTGGAAGTCCGCGGCGCCTCAGGAGGATGTGCAGGGCGCGCGTTGGGTGGGCGGCAGGACCGCGTGACGCGCCTGGGAGGTTGCGGGGCACGGAGTGGGGCCGAGATGGGGACGTTTTTAGGGATCCCAGTAGTTTTCGTGGTGCTGGGCGGCGATGATGATGACTACGGTGAGGATGGTACAAAGGACCATGGCTGCGATGCCCACGGCCAGGGAGATGAAGGAGAAATTCCGGGCTTCGCGTGAAGCGATCTCGGCGGACACCAAATCTCCGCGGGCCAAGGCCGTGCGCACCTACCGGGGAGGGGCGAGGGAAGGGGTCAGAGAGCCACTGCTCACCCGCCATAGCCTCTCTTTAAGAATATGTCCAGAATGCCCCGGACTAAGGAAGCGCTGGTCAGCCTAAGGTTTTCCTTCCCGCCCCCGACCGACACCTGCACGGCCTTGAAGATGGCGATGATGCCTGTGGGCCAGAAGCAGCAGATGGTGGTCAGCACAGCGATGGGCATGTAGTCGTGCGGCGGGCGCCTGGGCTCCAACAGAGCCAACCCTGGCCCTGGGGCGGCGGGGGCAGAGTGGAGGTCACTCCAGGACCCCCAGGGGTTCCGCCTGCGTAGGGCTGTGGGAAGGACAGTGGGGGAAAGGGACGTCACACCTACAGTCTTGCTGCTTGCCAGCAGCTGGCCAACTGGCAGAGAGGTTTTTTAGAAAACACCATTCTAAGGTTTAAGGATGTGGGGAGGTGATCCACACACTATCTATCCTTCCTGACAGTAAAATCGGCCTAGGCCTCCCTTCCATATTCGTGGGAGTACTCCACACCGTCTCACACCGTATGGCTTATGGGTCTGCCTGCGCTTCCGGTCTTGTGTCCATCCTCCTTGGCATCTCCAGGCCCATTCTTCTATCCCTGGTTTCCCACGTTCCATTTTTTTCCTCTCCCTCCAAGTCGTTTCCTTCTTTCAGACCTCCTCTTGACTTCTGAACCACCTTCTAAACCTTGACCTTTGACCCCCCAAGACAACACCCCCCCCCAGGTCCACCACCTTCCCACCCACTGTCTCTCCTCGCTCCACTCTTCTGTCTAGGGTTTGTTACCAGAACGGCGGTCGGTCTGGTTCTGTTTCACTCTCTCCCAGCTTCCCGCGTGTCCTGTTGCACCTGCCTCCCTGTCCTAGGTCCTGCCAGCCCCACACTCACCGTGCCCACCGGATACACCGGGACATAAGCAGTGCACGGCTGCAGCTGCAGCGGGTAGCCCGGCGCCACGTAGCCCCCCAGCGGCAACGTGCCCACCGCCCCCGCGTGCGTGGGCACCACGAAGCCCGGGGCTTGGGCCGTCGGGGCCGGCGCTGGTGGGGGTGGGGCAGCGGCCGCAGGCGGTGGTGGGGGAAGTGGACCCTCGAAGCGAGTCTCCTGCAGATAAGGGTCGGGTGGCATGCGGGGTAAGGTAGCACAGCCGGGTGGGGAGCCCCAGCGGCGGGGCCGGGCGGAGCATGGTGGGGGGGCCGCGGGAGCGTGGCGGAGGACGAAGGACCGCGTTGAGCGCTGGCCGCAGCAGAGGCCAGGCCACCTGCTCCTAAGCGCGGGAGGGTGGCGGTGCCAGATTGGTGGTAGTGTGGTGGTGGTGGTGATGTGAGGATGGAGCCGTTTGTGGGGGTGGAATGGGGGGCTCGGCCGGAGGCTGGGGGGCATTGTAGGGCGGAGGTGAAGTGTGGGGAACCGAGTCTGGAAGGCCTGGCCATGGAAAAGCCAAAGGAGAGGATAAGGGGAGAGAGAAGACAGCAGAGATCAGAAGGGTTAAGAGACATGAGACAGCGAGAGATGGAGAGACAGTGACGGAGAGACAGCAGAGACGACATCTCCCATTTTGGGGTCAGGGAAGGGGTTGTATCTAGGCCACCTGGCCCCAATCTAGTTTTGCCGTCACAACTGTCACAACTCCTCCCAGGCTCCTCCGCTGTCAACCACAACCTCATCCAGGGCTGTCTCCGAGCCAGCTGCCCTCTCTTCCTGCACATGTGGCTGTGTCACAGGGGTCACACGCGCTCAGTTCAATATTTCCACTTTGCCTCAAGTGGAGTTACCTGGGAGTCTCATGGCCTCTCTTACGGTCCATAACAAAGCTTCTGGGACTAGGCATGGTGGCTCATGCCTGCAGACCTAGCATTTGTGAAGCAGGGGCGGAAGGATGAAGAACTGGGAAGTTCAAGATCAGCCTAGGCTACATAGGGAAATCAAACCTCATCTCCAAACAAACAAACAAACAAACAAAAAAAAAAAAAGCGTCTTCTAGATATTACTTTCCCAACAACCCCGTCTGGTAAAGTCTCCGTTATTTTTCCACTGGGTGTCTCCATGCCAGTGAGCCGGTGACTGTCCATCTGTCACCCTAGGATGATGTCCCTGCAGTACCTGGCTGTGCCTCCCTTTCCTTTTCAAAACTGCCCCCCCCCCGTGTTGTTGACAAGGGACTGAGGCAGACTGACCTGAAGGAAGGAAGGAAGATGGGATATAGAAAGGGGAGGGGGTGGGGGTACTCATGGAAAGAAGGGGAATGGAACTGAGACACACGACATCCCAGAGGGGGTCAAAGAAGGGGATTAGGGCAAATGGGGGTTAGGTAGGAGATGATAGAGGGGGTAGGGGGAGGGTTTTTACTGAATATATATTATATATTATTATATATATTATATATTATATATATATAATATATATATATAGGTTGTTTTTTTTTTTACCTGACTTTTCTGACGACATGTTTGCAATCACTGGGACAGGGTCTCTGAAGCTGGAGTCAGGGCCCCTGACTGCTGGCGCAGGAGTCTGAGTCCGGGATGGCGCAGCCGGCACAGTGGCGGTGGCAGCAGCAGCAGCTCGGAAATGGAGAGATGAAGACAGTGTGTGTTGGGGGGGTGGCTGGGGGGGAAGCTTAAAGGGACCGAGGCAAGGATGGGGGGAGCTTCAGAAGTCTCCCCCCTCAACTCGATTTCTCTCTGCTCCTAGACCACCTCTTTCTCCTCTCACCCTGGTATTCAAGCCCCAGTTTAGGCTCCCTTGGAGTTGTCATGGAAACCGGGGAGGCAAGACCAGGCAAGGCGGGTGGGACTAAGAGAAGGAGGGAGGGAGAGAGAAATCTCCAGAGTCTCTCCCGCAAAGACTCGCTGTAGTGATTATATTGTGGGAAGAAGCCAGCTCAATGGATTTACCACACTTATCTCCAGACCTGCTCACCCAAGGGGTCCTTCCCTCAGTTTCCCTCAGAACTTCCTGCAGGATAGTTCTAGGTTTCTCCAGGTGTGAGAGAGAACTGTACAACGATAGGAGCCAAGAGGGTCAGAAAGACCCCCAGATATGCAGCCTGGGCCTGCCTCTCTGGCAATAGAAGTAAGAAGATGAAGGTGTCTGAAGAAAAAGAAGCGAAAAACACCTGTGGGGGGTGCACAGTTTCCTTCTTTCGCTAGCGTTATAAGAAGCTGAAATGCTTCATCAGAGGGAAGCAAGCTGTAATTGCTTGTTTGTGACAGGCTGGTTTGGAAAAGCATGCTTGTGGGGGCTGAAGAGTTCTTGGCCCAGTCAGCATTCATATTCATTCCTTACAGCACCTCCTGTCTTACCCCTCCTTGCCCCAAAACGCAGATCCACCCCGGAGTCAACCCGAGACACAGCGGTGACTTCAAGTCTTTTTATTTGCTTTTTGTGTCTTTGCAAGGGCGTAGGTGGGGAGGTGGGGTGAGGATAGACCTTCTACAGAGATTACACCAATTGAGCCTTTTTTTGCAGAAACCTAGCAGGAGAATCAGAAATCCCCTACCCTTTAGGATTTTCCAACTCTCTCCTGAGACAGTTGCTCTAGGACAGAGCCCCTCGGTGGCATCTTGGAGAGCAGTCTCCAAGCCCTGGCTTGAGCCCGTTCCAGGTCTGAGAAATTTTTAAACCACGGCCTCATACCGGTGTTCAGGTTTTTCAAGCGTGTATGGATCAGAGAGAACCTTGGACCCATCCCTCCCACACCATCTTCAATACACACTTCTGGTTTTATTAAGTTTAGACCGAGCAAAGACCCTGAGTACAGGCCTTGAGTCTCCGCAAGCTCAGAAATCCTGCAGAATTAATTTAACTGCTAGTAAAAGCCCTGCCGGATAAAGGCCATCCCGGGGCACTCCGGCGCGCGCAGGGGTCACGGGTAGGCCGAGTGGTGTCAGCGCCCGCAGCGCGGAGGAAGTCTGGCTGCACTGGCAGGGTCTGTGTCGCCAGCAGCCCGCAGGGATCTGAGGAGCAGTTGTTGGGTCGATCAGGATTGAAAGGACTGGTGGGAATCCTGTGGTGAGTTCTTGAAGCCCACAGGGCCCACGCCCATAGAAGGTGGGTCCGGGAGGGTAGGTCATGAATGCGGAGATAAAAGTAGGGCCGAGAAATTGGGTCAGACTGCACTTCACTCGAGGGGCCTGGAGGGCTCTCGGCGTCTCCGGAGACAAGGGCACAACACGCACTTCAAAGTGAAGAGTTGTAAGGCGCTGATCCGGAGCGGCCGAGGGCAGGCAGGGATGGGAAGAGGGGCTCTCAGCTGCGGTTGGCCGGGGCACTTTGGCCTGCCACAAGCCTGGCGTCCAGCGATAGAAGCGGGACTCGCCTTTCGTCAGTCCTAACCTCCCCCCTCGTACGTCCTCTTGGGCTCGGCTGCGAAGCCAGACAGCCTGGATTGGAAAGTGGGGCGCATCAAGAAGGGGAAGTTGCACCCCTGGGTGGCTGGATGCAGCTGAAGCCTAGGGAAAACTTCTTTCGATATTCAGGATTATCTTTTCTGCTGTTGCCTCTCCCCATCCGGCTAAATGGATCGCTCCGTTTATTTCCACCCCAGTTCTTTGGGTGCAATGGAATGTTCCATTGCCCTCCGGTCCCGCTGTCCGCGTTGCAGGGGACGCTCGCCCTGTTACCAGGAAAGCCCCGGACGTGACGGCTTTGCGCGACCCGAGCAGCCCTCCCCACCCCATCCGTCATCCCCCTGCGCGCTCTCCTTGTCCCCTTTTCCCCCGTACCCCGTGGATTCCAGGCTAGGTACAAGTAAACAGCTGGCGGAACGAAGCCTCCAGGACACAGGCCAGGTGGGAGTTTCCACTCTCCTTGTGTCCTGGGCCGCTGTTCCCGGGCCTTTGCAGATCCCGGAGTAGTGCATGGCGAGGTGATGCTTAAGGAAGATCCTGGGCCTTGGGACCAAGTCCCTTGAGCGCCAAGTTGGGGGCGGAACTTAGGGTGAGCATTGGTGCTGGAGGTGGTTGGGGGTGTGTTTGTGCCGAGCCTTCTGGATGGAGTAAGTTAAAAGTAGTCTATTGTCATAATAAGGACTAGGAGTAGGAGCGGAGGCCGGAGAGTTGCTTGATGCGAGTCTGTTGGGAGTGGAGGGGGTCGTTCTCCCTCACAGCCTCTGGTTCCTTCTCAGGTGGGAGCATGCCGGGGGCTTTGGAGGCAGAGGCTTCCTTCGGCCTGGGCTTTGCTTCTCCTGCCGTTTCTGCCGCTGATTGATCCCCGCAGCCCCGCCGCCCACCCGGGTCCTACAACCCGGTGATCGTGGTGCACGGCTCTTTGACAGTTCATAAGCTTCCGCCACCTGCTGGACTACATCAAATGAGGTCTGTCGGGATACCGGATGGATCTATTGTAGCTGGGGGAGGGAGGAGTGGGCAGATGAAAGACAAACCCCTCTAGGCAGTTCTTCAGGGTACTGCTAATGGCACGGGGAGAGCCGGGCGGGGGTCGGGGAGCGGGGGGTTCCTGCAAGCACAGTGAATACACTTGGCCTCCATAGTCCAACTTAGTGACTGCATTGCTCCTTTCCCACAGACCACCCCGGGACTGCGGTGACAGTGCTTGATCTCTTCGATGGCAGAGAGAGCTTGCGGCCCTTGTGGGAACAGGTGCAAGGGTTCCGAGAGGCTGTGATCCCCATCATGGAAAAGGCCCCTGAAGGGGTGCATCTCATCTGCTACTCCCAGGGTAGGCAATGCGCACTCTTACCTCCCAAACCCGTCTGAGCTTGACTCTTATCTAACGCGTGTTTTCTGGCGTTTGTGTCCTTAGCGGGAGGGAGGTTTCCTTCTGTCCTCATTGGCCATAGTTCTTGGATTTAGGTTTTGGAGAGCAGATAAAAAAGCATATCGGTTGGTCAGAGAGGCCTTAACTTCATCACGGCTCCGTCACGTGAACGTGACCTCTTTTTGGACGGAAAGTATATCTGGGGCCCTCGGATCCAGTCTTAATGTTGGTGTCCTGAGGCGGGAAGTAAAGGTCACTTCAGTGGCTGTTCTTAAGACCCTTTCCAACGTGGTGCTCTGCTTCCAGGAGGCCGGGTTTGTGCCGAGCTTTGCTGTCTGTCAGGGATGAGCACAATGGGATTCGTTCTCTCTCTTCCCTCTCCGCAGATGGGACGTATGGAGGTGAGTGGTCTTTGTGGGTGCCAAGAAGGGACCACTGTCCGGGGGCACGAGGTTTGGGCCCTTGCCATTGTGTTCCTTTTAACAGGACTATTTGAAGTGGTGTTTTCCCTACGCCCCTGCGGTTTAAACCTTATGGGGTTGCTATAGCCCTTGGGGCCAGGGTTTTCTATTTGCAACTTGGCTGGTGAGTGGAGGGCAGTGCGCGGGGCCCTCTGAGGTCAGGACACTGTGGAGGGGGGAGCCGCTTCTTCCCTCTGACATAACCAAAGCAACGCTACCGTTTATCCAATTAAAAAATGGGAAAGTGTTCAGAATGTGGTATGCAAGCCAGCCGTTGCCTAAAGAGTATGGTCTGATGAAAATTAAAAAAAAAAAAAAAGCTTATCTTGGTTAGTTCAGCTTTTGTGCGTGGTGGTGCGTGCATGCTCATGTTGAATATATGGGAAAAGCATTCCCCACCATTGTGGGTCCCAGTTCGGTGTTTACAGGTGGACCGTTAGGCCCATGAGTGAGTATGAGTGGCCCTCCCACTCATATTTACAGAAACAAATTACAGGCGGGATTTGACCACTGGGGGCCAACCCTAGCCCTGAGGGGCAAAAAGGCATGATAATCTCTGTTTTTGAAGCCCCCTGAATTACACAGGAGTTCCAGGACAGCCGGGACTAAAAAGACCGCGGTTTCAAACAAACAAACCAAACCCAAAACTGCTTTCCATTAGTTGAAGTTATTTTTTATTCCGTTGTGAGACTGGATGTCAAATTTGCTATTAGATTTATTTATGTATTTTTGTTTTATGGTATTTTTCTGCATATACACCTGCATACCAAAGATGACTTCAGCCCCTTGTGTGCTGCCATGTGGGTGCTGGGAATTAAACCCTCAGGACCTTCGGAAGAGCGTGGGTGCTCTTACCCCCGGCCTCTTCCCGTCCAGTTTTAAACTATTACTGTAGTCTCTTGCCCATCTGCTCGTTTTCCCCTTCCCGTTATGTCTTCCCCACCCCCCTTTTTTAAAACAATTATACTGTGGGTGTTTTATTGCATTTTGTTTTACCGACACATGCCGGGCTGCCTGTGGAGCCAGAAGAGGGCACTGGATCCCCGGAAATGGGGTTACGTTCTAAGTTCTATGTGGGGCGGGGGAATTGAACTGAATCTGGAAAGAGCACCCTGCTTAACTCCTAACCCGCCCCCCAGCCCCCTTTGAACACTCTGTGTAGCCAAGAGTGATTTGAATTTTTTTGGTTTG
>JAJTUV010004043.1:0-26509 GCA_021653895.1 Mastomys natalensis | reverse complement strand
TGTTAGAAGCATTTGATCTTTTATTTGACTTTCACTTTATAAAAGATTACAATGAAGACTGTAAGGGTCCATGATTAGGCTTAGAATCACAACTCAGACTCACATATTAAACAAACACAAAGTGATTTATTCTTCAGAAGTCCAGCATGCAGGGGGTCCACCATCTAAAAAGATGCAGAGACACTGAAGTGAGCTTACATGCTTGATTTAAACATTAGTGGAAAATTGGGTATGGATAGGTAAACTCTATCTTATTCAGATCTGATGTAGGTTGGAGAAGTGGCAGGAGAATGGATGTCCCCCTAGGATACCAGGTGCTGAGCACAGCTCTGCTTGGTTCAGAGGATTCTGCAAGCATGGAAGATTGTTGGGGAAAAGGAAGCATACCTGTATGTTTCAGGCTCAGAAGATCTGATGAAGGTTGGAGAAGTTGCAGGAGAATGGAGGCTGCTGGGATAGCAGGCTGCTCATGGTAGGTATGCTTGCTCCAGAAGACTCATCAAGCAGGGTATATGAGTAGGGCAAGGGAAGCTTATCTGTATGGTTCAGGTTCAGCAGGTCTCAGGGAATTGGAAAGAAGCTTACTTTGTCTGGCCTCAGTGAGAGAGGAAGCACCTGGCTGCACAGAGTACTGAAGTGCCAAGGCAGAGAGGATGAATACAAAGGTGGCTCCACACTTTCAGAGGAGAAGGGAAGGCAACTGGGACAAGAATGTTGTGAAGGTAGTCTGGGTGGGATCAGTGACCTGGATGTAAAGTGAACAAGAAAAAAATCTGAGAAAATAAAATCTTTCCAATAAAACAATGCACGTGGTATTGTGTTATGGCTACAAACCTATTAAGAGCAGGAATTTGTGTATGGAGGTGTGAATATGTACCCTATGTGCTTTTCTACAAGGAGTGCCACTAGTAGGAAATCGAGCCCTATTAGAGTAGTTATGACACCGTTTGAAGAAGTGTGTCACTGTGTGTGACAAAGTTGGCTTTGAAGTCATTTATGTTCAAGCTATGACCAGTATGATGTACAGTCTCTTTCTGCTACCAGTGGACCAAACTGTAGAGTTCTCACCTCCATCACCAGCACCATGTCAGCATACGTGCTGTCATACTTCCCACCATGATGATAATGGACTAAACCTCAAAAACTGCAAGCCAGAACCAATGAAATGTTTTCACTTACAAGACTTGTGTTTGTCATGCTGTTTCTTCACAATTGAAATTCTAAGAAAATTATCTATAGCACAACAACCTATGTTACAAGACATAACCTGAATGCTGACAATCGTATTTCATAACATCTCTAATACATGAATGTTGCTTTGATTTCATAAGTTATTTAATGTTTCTTATATAGTCTTCTAGTAAGAATTTTAGCATTAACATAATTAAAATGTGTTGACAACACAGGACACACTGGGGATGACTGATATTCAGAAGGTTTACACATAAGAATCATGACTTGAGCCAGGCAGTGGTGGCTCACGCCTTTAATCCCAGCACTTGGGAGGCAGAGGCAGGCAGATTTCTGAGTTAGAGGCCAGCCTGGTCTACAGAGCGAGTTCCAGGACAGCCAGGACTACACAGAGAAACCCTGTCTCAAAAACAAAAAAAAAAAAAAAAGAATCATGACTTGAAATGTACCCCTGACTAATCAATTTTATCCAAGCCAGACTGGATACAACAACATCTTAATGGAATTTTTGAAAACCCATTAGCAACAACCATCCTCCCTTTCACAGATAACCTGACATGAAAAGTCTGATCACAGAAGGCCCTATATTGAAATGAACAACAGATCACTTAGATGATGGGAATCCCATTGTACACATTTTATCAGGAAAACATGTGTCAGTAAATAAAGGGGCAATAAAGGAACAGAACCCACAGAAGGAACATGAGAATCACCAAATAATCCTCACTAAATGGATTTACCACACATAGGGTAAATTTCTTTCTTTCTTTCTCTTTCTTTCTTTTTTTTTTTTTTTTTTTTTTTTTTTTTTTTTTTGGTTTTTCGAGACAGGGTTTCTCTGTGTAGCCCGGGCTGTCCTGGAACTCACTCTGTAGACCAGGCTGGCCTCGAACTCCGAAATCCGCCCGCCTCTGCTTCCCAAGTGCTGGGATTAAAGGCATGCGCTACCAGTAAGTAATTCATGTTTTCAAGGTGTATAGTCATGTGCAAAGGCATATCCACATTGACTACATTCATAAGGTTTCTCTCCAGAATGTGTTCTTTTATGTATTTGAAAATAATTGTGAACTCAAAAGGCCTTACCACATTACAGGGTGTCTCTCCAGTATAAATTCTTTCATGATTCTACAAAGTACAGAAAATTGCAAAGGCTTTTCCACATTCCTTGCATTCATAGGGTTTCTCTCCAGTATGTATCCTTTTATGGTTCTGGAGACTAACCTGTTCTGAAAAGGTTTTACCACATTCATTACATTCCTAGGGTTTCTCTCCAGAACGTGTTCTTTTATGCGTTTCAAAAAACCGTGTCGTGAAAAGACTTTACCACATTCATTACATTCATAGGGTTTCTCTCCAGAAAGTGTTGATTTATGTATTTTGAGACTATTGTGTCATGAAAAGGCTTTGCCACAATCAGTACATTTATAGGGTTTCTCTCCAGTATGTGTTCTTTTATGGTTTTGGAGATGACTACCTTGTGAAAAGGCTTTACCACATTCATTACATTCATAGGGTTTTTCTCTAGTATGTGTCCTTTTAAGGTTTTGGAGATGACTATGTTGTGAAAAGGCTTTACAACATTCATTGCATTCATAGGGTTTGTATCCAGTATGAGTTGTTTTATCGTTTTGCAGATTACTGTTGTGTGAAAAGGATTTATCACATTCATTACATTCAAAGGGTTTCTCTCCAGTATGAATTCTTTCATGCCTTTGAAGACCACTGTCATGTGTAGAGGCTTTATCACATTGAGTATATTCATAGGGTTTCTTTCTAGCAAGCCTTCCTTTTTGCCTGTGAAGAAAATTGACATGTGTAAACACTACCACATTGATTAGAGTGATGATTCTTTTCATCTATATGATTTAATTTTACAATTTTCTCTAGTTTACTGTAAAAAGAGATCAAATCCTAAGTTTGTATCACTTGTTTAGATTCATAAGTTTCTACTTTACTATTGTTCTTTTCTATATTGGAAGAGAGCTTTGGTGGTTAAAGGGTTTAGTACATGCTTCATCTTTCTGACACCCTTTTCTCATGTGAGAATTTTCCACATTTCTAAAGAGAACTGGAAGAACTCAGAGCTTTGCCACAGTGAATGTGCTCATCATTGTGCTATACTGTCATGTTACATTTGCAAATAAACCAGGACAAGTAGAAGAATGTCCATATTCTTTGTACTCAAAGGGCTTTTCTGCAGTGTGAATAGATTTACATCCTGTCAAGGAAGTTGGATACACAGTTAATTGTAAACTCATATCACCTTCACATCTACTCAAAGTGGGGACAACTGTCTATCTTCTAATTGTTGTGAGAGAGAAAGGCACTTTCCATGTTCCAGATGCTCATGTGCCTTTGATCTAATGTGTCATGTATCAATTATGGCAAGAATAAAAAATAAAAGGTTTCCACATTGCATTCATACAGTTTAACTGTTTGTTCATCACAGAGATGTAATATGAGGATAAAGGTTTCTCCACCATAACCTTCTTGAATCTCATAAATTACCCTTCTCACTAAACTTTGGTAAATCATTAAATGTATATGAGTAATGTGGGATTTCTTATGGAATGTTTGCCTATTAGGAGATTTTAGACATATACATACTTGTCATCTAACCTATGTATATATCCTTTGCAAACATTGAGAGGTATCAACCTAAATCAATTGGCAGTTCTATAGAGCAGCCCCCATGGGGAAATAATTAAAATGTAATAGTTGTTAAGTCATTGTTTCCTTGTGCCTTTTTCTGACTACCTGACATTAAGGTACATGGTGTTGTAGGAATTACTAATCATCAATACACTTAAAACTATGCTTGTTTATACTGACTTTTCTTAAAACTTTAAGGGCACACTCAAATTCTTCAGAGTCATATTTATATCAACTGGAACATGAAACTTACCTTTCGCCGGGTGGTGGTGGCGCATGCCTTTAATCCCAGCACTTGGGAGGCAGAGGCCGGCAGATTTCAGAGTTTGAGGCCAGCCTGGTCTACAGAGTGAGTTCCAGGACAGCCAAGGCTACACAGAGAAACCCTGTCTTGAAAAACCAAAAAAAAAAAAAAAAAAGAAAAAAAAAAGCATAATTCTGACAATATATTAAATATATACTTCTTTAACAATGTAACAATATAACTCTGGTAATTTCCACACTTACTCCATGACACAGAAATTCTAATGTAATCACCAAGTCCTTTTACAAGTAACCTGAAAAGGAGGTCCATCCCTGTAATTTCTGGGCCCTTAAAATAGGATGTAATCTTGCAGGAGAAAGGCTATTAACAATCATACAGCCGGGCGGTGGTGGTGCACGCCTTTAACCCCAGCACTTGGGAGGCAGAGGCAGGTGGATTTCTGAGTTCCAGGACACCCTGGTCTACAGAGTGAGTTCCAGGACAGCCAGGGCTACACAGAGAAATCCTGTCTCGAAAAACAAAAAAAAAAAAAAAAAAAAAAAAAAACCAACCATACAGTCAGAGACAAATAGATCAATACTGTACACATCAGAGAAATGATCTGAATGATGATTAACTACAAAAACAGATTGGTAAGCTGAGTGTGTTGGCTCATGCCTTTAATTGTACCATCCAGAAGATAGAGATAAGTGAATCTCATTGGAGACCTGCCTAGTCAATGTAATGAGTTTCAAGATTGCTTGAAGTAAACATTAAGAACCTGCCACCACCACCCCCCAAAAACAACCACATAAACAAAAATATATGCAAAAACTCTGAAGGTCTCAGTGAATTCTTACAAAGATTTATGCATCCACTCCACTTCTGTATTCATCTTCTAGTAAACTGGAAAAATTTGCAAGCAGAGAATGCCTGTTGAAACAGCTAGAGGTGGACAGATGAAAATATAAACAATGTATATTTAGTTCATAAAAAACCAGTTAGAGCCGGGCGGTGGTGGCACACGCCTTTAATCCCAACACTTGGGAGGCAGAGGCAGGCGGATTTCTGAGTTCGAGGCCAGCCTGGTCTACCGAGCGAGTTCCAGGACAGCCCGGACTACACAGAGAAACCCTGTCTCGAAAACACCAAAAAAAAAAAAAAAAAAGAAATGTTAAAAACCAGTTAGAGCAACAACAAGAGAACAGGAATTAACAGCACATGGTCTTACAGATGAGATGGGTACAGGTGTCACTGAGATGGGTTCAATTCTCAGAGTGTACATGAGAGCTCACAACAGTCAATAACCCCAAGTTCAGAGGTTCTAAGGCCATCTTGTGATGACTCTGAGTATCATACACACAACATGTGATGGGCATCCATGCATACACGCAAGATACTCAGAATCATTTAAAAAAAACATACAAATGATAAGATAAACATACAAATGACAAAGTCAGCTTCCTCAAAGACATGCAAAGATGGTTCAACATAAAAAAAAATACCTGTTAATATATTCCACCATATAAATCAAATGAAAAAAATCATGTGACCCTCTCATTAGACAAGGAAAAGACCTTTGTCAAATTCCAGTGCATCTTTATAATAATAAAATATTTAAAGACCAGGAATACAGGGGACATACCTACACATAAGAAAGGTAATTTACAAAAAGCCTACAGCCAACAACAAATTAAATGGAGAGAAATTCAAAGACGCTCTACAAGTATCATTAAAAAAAAATCAAGGTTGTCTATTATGGCCATGTCTATTCCAATAGTACTGGAAAGTCTAGCTAGAGCAATAAGTCAACTAAAGGAGATCAAAGGAATACAAATTAGAAAGAAAGTAGTCAAGTATCATTATTTGAAAATGATATGAAAGTACATAAAAGCAGTACCCAAAACTTCAATAGTTGATAAACACCTTCAGCAAAACGGCTGGATAAGAAATTACCTCAAAAAAAAATCAAAGTTGTCTTACATGTGAATGACAAAGGGGCTGTGAAGAACATTACAAGAAACAATGCTTCACAATAGCCACAAATAATGAAAAAATATCTTGGGGTAACTGTCCACAAGCCAGTAAAAGACTTGTTTGACAAGAACTTTGAAGAAAATACCAAAAAACTGAAAGATGTCCCCACACTCAGGCGTTGGTAGAATTAACATAGTAAAAAGGACATCCTACCAAAAGCTATCTACAGATTCAACACAATTCCCATTACATTCCAGCACAATTACTTTCAGACTTTGAAAGGACAATACTTAACATCATATGGTATGATAAAAAACTCAGAAGACCTAAACAATAATAGAAATTCTTGTGGAATCACTGTTGTTATTTTAAAAAAGAAAATGGCAGTGGCAGAGAGTTTCAGGAGGAGAAGTTTATTTAGGGCAGAGGGGAGAGTAGAGAGAGGTGGAGGTGGTGGCCGCCCATGACCATGCGGAGGAGGGAGGGGAGAGGGAAAGGGTCAGATAAGACCTGCAGGCGCAAGAGAGCAAGAGAGCAAGAGAGCAAGAGGGCAAGAGAGCAAGAGAGCAAGAGAGAGAGGAGGGGCCAGACAGCCCCTCTTATAATAGTGGGCAGGGCTACCTGGCCTTTCCCAGGTAGCTTTGGGAAGGAGCATACCTAGCTTTTGCTAGGTAACTGTGGAGGTGGAGTTTAACAGAATGTTAAAAGTCACTATCCCTGATGTCAAGCTGTACTATTGAGATATAGAAATAAAAATTTCATAGTATTAGCATTAAAAATGACATATCAAGCAATGCAAGCAAATCAAAGACTTGCACATAAATTCACATACCTATGAAGATTTAATTTTTTTTGTTGTTGTTGTGTTTCAAGACAGGGTTTCTCTGTGTAGCCCTGCTGTCCTGGAAATCACTCTGTAGACGAACATTTAATTTTGATAAAAGAGCTGGAAAGATACCATCGAGAAAAGAAAATGTCTTCAACAAATGAACCTGGTCTAATGAGATATGCATAAGGGATTGTCTACATTGTTAAAAATTGGTTTTGCTTAAGAAACTTAAAAATATAGTTAAACTGCCACTTTTCCATTGGCTGCAGTTGACAATTCAATCATGAGTTAGGAATTTTTTCACTGACCCATGTTTATGGTTGAGAATAGGATAGAGCAGGTAGAGTTGAATAGTAAGGCTATTTTGCCAAGAAGAGATTACTTGCTTTGGAGCTCAGAATGGCACGATACTAGTAAGAGAATCACCATGATGAATGCTTAGGCCGACAATGTAGATTGGGGTCTTAACATGCTTCTAGGAGAAGGTCAATATAAAGGGAATGCTAATCCAGTTGAACTGCCTGAACAGCTATCAGGCCATACAAAGCAAAGAAAACTTACATGGATACATTTGTCTTTGTGCTGAAATTGGGCCCTCATACAATCAGGGTCTGGCCATGGCTGCTGCCTTTCAAGGGACCACTGTACAAGCAATGCTTGCACAAAATCGTAAAGAAAAAAGATGTTTTAGATGTGGAGATTCAGGTCATTTTAAAAATGACTGTCCCAAGAGAAAAGGTATGAGCAAGCAATCAAGTCACATGATAGAAATTTGTGTTTGGTGCAGAAAGGATAATCTTTGGTCCAGGCTTCAGGATATAAGCCAAAGTTAAGACCATTAACATTTGAATGAAGACTATGCACAGAGTGAGCACAGGAAAAGTCTGTGTGACATTCCTTTTGTCTTGGTTATCACAACCAGCCCCTAGAAGGGTGTTTCCAGAAATTTTTGTTTTATTGCCTTGCTTGTTCCTTGAGGGGGAAGTGTCAATATAAAACCCGAAGACATTCACAACGGCTTATGGGCCAAGAGTTATAGATAATGATTCTGATAGAAGAATTAAAATTGTGCCTGCTTCCCTCCATGGCATTATAGCTGTGCCTGTTAACAAAAAATTGCTCTAAAAATAATACCTAAGACAAGATTTGCCTTCAACTTGGCCTTTATCTGATACTCTCACTCAGCTAAACAGAATTGGTTACTCAATTAATGCAAAACAAAGTTCAAACTTAAAATTTATTCAACTAATGGGACACTACAGCCTGAATTGCTTACTCTAGCTGCCATTCCAGAAAATATATTATATTATAGATTTAAAAGATTGTTTTTATACCATTCCTTTACATCCTGGTAAAGGTGAGAGGTTTATACTCCATAAATTTGCTTGTAATTTTTGAGAGCCCATAAAGCTATATCATTAGAAAGGTTTGCCTCAAGAAATGGTTAATAATCTAACATTATATGAAAAAAAATTGTTGCAGTAATACAAAAAGTTATGTATTTGAATCTCTCAGTGTATATTATTCATTGATATTTTATTAGTTGATCTCTCTGATGGACTTTTTCTGCAAGCCATTGCTCTCATATAATGAACTTTAAAATTTTGGAGTTCTCTTTGCTCCAGAAAAAATTCAAAGGTAATATCTTTTTAATATTTGGGACCTCAGTTTTAACAAATAAAATAAATTAAATTTAAATTTTTTTTAAATTAAAAAGGTTTGGATAAATTGGGAATTGCCCCCTTTTTTAAAAAAATTTGGTTTTTCAAAATTTTTAAAAATATTTTAAAAGTTTTAATTTTTTAAAAAAAGGGGGAATTTTTGGGCCCCCCCTTTAAAAAATTTAAGGGGAAAAGGTTTTTTTAAAACCAAGGGAATTTCCCCCAAGTCCGGAATTTTAAAAAAACCAGCCAACCCATTCCACCCCCCTTTTTTTTAAAAACCCTTCCCAAAATTTTGGAACCCCTTTTTTTTTAACAAAACCCTTAAAAAATTAAAAAAAGGGGGCCCCCCCCCAAAAGGGTCAAACCCCCCCCCCAAAAAATTCCCTTTGCCCCCTTTCCAAAAACCTTTTTTTGGGGGTTTTAAAAAAAACCCGGGGGGGGTTTTTTAGGGTACCCCCCACAAAATTTCCTAATTTTTTTTTTTCCCCCATTTTTTTTTAAAATTTTACCCCCAATTGTTTTAAAATTTTTTTCCCCCGGAATTTTTAAAAAACCAAAAAAAATTGGGGGGTTTTTTTTCCCCGGGTTAAAAAAAAAAGGGGGGCCTTTAAAAAAGGGGTTTAAAAAACAAATTTTTTGGGTTTTGGGTTCCCGGGGGGGGGAACAAAGGGGGGCGGAAAAAGGGGTTTTGGGGGGAAAGGGGTTTTAAAAAAGGGGGGGTTTTCCCCGGGGGTGGGGGGGACCTTTTTTCCCAAGGGGTTTTTTTTCCAATTAGGTTTCCCCCAAAAATTAAACCAATTTTTTTTTTTTTAAATTTTTTTTTGGGGGGGTTTTTTAAAAAATTTGGGGGGTTTTTTAAAAGGGGCAAAAAGGGATTTGGTTTTGAAAAAAGTTTTTTTCCCTTTCCTTAAAAAAGGTTTTTTTTTTCCCCTTGGTAGGGAAAAAACCACCAAAAAATTTTTAAAAAAATTTTTTTTTTAAAGGGGGGGTTTTTTTCCCGGGGGTTTTTTTTTTGGGGGGTTTCTTGAAAAAAAAAAGTAGGGTAGGAAAAAAAAAAGGGAAAATTTGGTGAGAAAAAGGGGAAGAAGGGAAAAAGGGGGTTTTTAAGGGAAAGGGGAAGAAGGGGGGGGGGAAAAAAAGAAAATTTTTCCAAGGCTTTTTATTGGGTTTCCACCGAAGGGTGGCCAGATTAAGGGGTCAAAAACCCCAAAAAAAATAGAGGGGGTTTTTTTTGAAAAAAGAAAAAAGTTTGGGGTTAAGAATTTGGGGGGAGAAGAGTTTTTTCCAATTCCTTTTTTCGTTTTTCTTATTGGCCCTGGTGGTTTTTTCCAAAATAGGGGGGTTCTTAAATCGAAAGCCAAAAAATTCCTTTAATTAGGGAACCTGGGGGGATTTTTTTAAATTTGTTACCAACATTCCTGTCCAACATGAGGTTGGGTTAAAAAAAAAGGGTTATAAAACCCCCGAAGCAGAAAAGCAAAAAACTTCCCTTCCCAAAAAACAGGTTTGTTTAAATTTTGTCGCTCCTTCATAGAGTTTAAGTAGAAACATTGCCAAGGCCCAGGCAAAGGATAAAAATTTTTTAAAAAAAGTTTCCCCCAAAGGTAGTATTTTTTTGGGTTTCCTTTTTAAAAAAGGGCCAGGGTTCAAAAAGGACAACATTTTTTGGGGGGGTTTAATTAATTTTTCCATATTTTTTGCAGGGTTTCATGTTTAAAGGCGGGGGGTGGGGGGTTTACCGGGGGGGAAAAAAGGGGGAGCCTGGGGGGGTTCTACATCTTGTTCAAAGGGGAAAAGAGGAGAAGACTAGCTTCCTGGCTTTTTGGGGGGGGGTTATTAAAGGGCAACCCCAAATTTTAAAACCCCTTTTTCCAAAAGGTAGACCCTACTATTTCACTCCTGGCCAAGCATAAAAAAACCATACAATTTTTTTTGGGGTATACATAACAAATTTAAAAGGGGGGAAGGGGTTCTTTGAAAAACCCCTTGGTCAAAACCCAAAAAAAAAAAGAAAAAATTTAAAACATTCATGTTTTAAAAATTTTTGGAGTTTTACTTGGGGATTTTTTTTTTTATAACAAAATTTGAAAATACAAAAGAAAAGGGGCCCTTTAAAAACACTTGGAAAAATGGGTTTTGCCTTTCCTTTCCCCTAAGTGGGGGGTTAAAAGGGTTTATTAAGAAATTTTTTGGGGGAAACCAGTGGCAGACAATCAAATAAATTAAGAGGTTTTATACAGTGTCCCAATTCTCCCATGCTCCTTTTCCTGTATTATTCAATTTTATTGTCCTTTCCGTGTGTGTGTGTGAATATGTTTGTGAAAATGTGTTTGGTCATAGGCAGAGTTGTAGTGACCTGTCCCTTCAACCTTCAGCCAGCTATTATCCGGGTTGTGAAAGATATTTGTACTGTCCCTGATTACCTATGCTCCGGTTGTCATTTCCCTTCCCTACATCCTGCCTTTTTGTGTTTTAAACTCCTGTGGGGAATAAGTAAAAAATTACGATGTGATAAAAAAAAAAGAAAGAAAGAAAAAGAAAGAAAGAAAGAAAGAAAAGAAAGAAAGAAAAGGGAAAGAAAAGAAAGAAAGAAAGAAAAAAAAAAAAAAATGTGTTTGTGGATGTGTATAAGTGAGTGAATGTTTGTGTGTGAATGTGTTTGTATGTGAGTATTGAAAGGGCCCCACAAGGGGGGAGTCCCTCACGCTGATCTGGGAATAGGCTTACCACCCAAGGACACAGGAGACCATCTCGATGCAATTCGCAAAAAAGGTAGTTTTTTAATATCGAGGGGCCCCTCGGTTTGAATCATATCTCACGCAGGAGACAGGGGATTCGACGAAGACCCCAGGAATTTTGGGAACTTTTATAGGTAGGGGGTGGAAGAGCAGGAAGATTTGGCGCGGTTATACATAATTGGATATTTTAAACATCAGCAATTTGCATAGACCAGTTATTTTTGACCATGAATCTTTGGACTCAAGAGTACCAGAGGACCCATTACTCATTTTCTTTGTTTAGACTTGTATGTCTTTGCATCCTTGTTTCTTTTTTCGTTTTTGGTCACTCTGCCCCTGAAGAGGCTCAAATTTATTATTTATTATGGCTAATTTTAACAAGTTGTTAGTGGCCTCTGCTGACCATGAATTTCTTGCTCTGTGTCTCAAGATGTTTTTAATTTTTTATCCTAACATTTCTCCTCTTTTATTTGCAAATAATTCTAATCTTAGAATTACAGATTGTGTTCTTTCAGATTATTTTTTAAAATTTTATATCTCTGTTCTTAATACCAGTAGCTGAACTGCATGTATTTTTTTCCTAACAAAAGCTAGTATTTTATTTATTACATATAGTCTAAAATAAGGAAATAAAAGAATTATTGTTCCAGGGCCTGCCACTGCAGAGAGCAGAGTAGTCAACTAAGGTGATAAGGCAAACTAGGACTTGAACCAACTTTGTTGAGATTTTTTTTCTCTGTGTCTTTTGTCTAGTCTTTCTCTGAACTCTGTATTGAGTCTTGATTACTTGGTATGATCAGCATAAAAAGCAACATTTTTCTTTAAGGTAGACATAACTCCCTGTTTTTTAAGAATTTAGCAGATCTAATTTTAAATTTTATTAACAGCATCACTAAGAGCATTAAGACCTTGCTGTCTAGTGGCTAAAACCGCAGCTCCTGTCCCTATTTTTTGCTGTAATACTGTCTCTAGCAAAATGGCCAATGTGGGGGAAACAGGTTCCCTTTTTGTATCTTCGAAGCCTAAAATCAAATTTTCTGTCAAAACCATAAGCTGCTTTGTTAGTAATTCTGGGGGACCAATTGCCTGTAGTTGGTTCAAATACACTTGTGGACAAACAGGGAGTGAGTCCTGAACTGCAGGGCCACCATCTATTTGGCCCTGGCACTAAATAATAGGTGGCAACAGTGTTGTGACCCTTAATTGTTAGTTACACAAATGTCTATGAGATGCAGGTGGGGTACCCAAACAAAGTCCTGATTTTGTCTCTGATATCTCTGTTAAAGTCAGTTTCTTTTCTGTTTCTCAAATATAGGAATGATGGGAGGTCATATTATTAAACTTATTATTTATAGCAATCTCTAATTTAAACTTGTGAAGAATAGATGTATCTCCAGGAGCATAGGTATCCTTTAGCGTTCCCAGACCTCCTTTCTGACTATCTCTAGAGCCTTCAGGCAGGCTAGGAGAGAAAATGATGGGATAGAGCTGTCATCAGAACGGGCCCAACTCTCTAAAGTCTTATATATTGGTGGAGGGGAACCAAATATGATCTTAAAAGGAGTTAACTCTAAAGGTCTTGGGCCGGGCTGTGGTGGCGCACGCCTTTAATCCAGCACTTGGGAGGCAGAGGCAGGCGGATTTCTGAGTTCGAGGCCAGCCTGGTCTACAGAGTGAGTTCCAGGACAGCTCGGACTACACAGAGAAACCCTGTCTCGAAAAACCAAACCAAAACAAAACGAAAAAAACTCTAAAGGTCTTGGGGTGTTCCACACCTGGAACAAGGTAAGAAGGAGAAAAGCTGTCCAATGAACTCCCGCTGGTCTCTAAGGCCAATTTTGTCAAGGTCTCTTTTTTTGGTTCTATTTTTTTTTTTTTTACCTGTCTTGAGCTCTGGAGTCTATAAGAACAATGCAATTTCTATTTGATCTCTAGTTGTCTGGCCAGTCCCTGACTTACCTGGGCAACAAATCACCTTAGGTATTCCAAACCTGGGCCGAATCTCTTTCAGTATCTTCTTGGCCACCTCGTTGGCAGTCTCTTTCTTGGTGGGAAATGCCTCAACTCACCCTGAAAAGATATCTATAAAAACTAGCAGATATTTATTTCAGGTCTAATTTCAGTGAAGTCAACCTCTCAATAGGTCTCAGGCTGGTCTTCTCTCAGCCTCTTTCTCTCTAGGTTTTTGCTGGATCTGGCAATGGTGAAAAACACATGTCTTATATTTTTTTTATCAAGTCCACAGCAAGCTGTCATAGTCTTAGAACATGGTAGGGGGACCTATTAACCAGTTTTATCATCTTTTTGGGCCTTAAGTGGGTAAGCTGATGTATTCCCGTCAGGTAGTTCAGTGCCTCTTCTTCAGAGAGGATGCCTCTTGGCTTGTCAAAGTTCTTTCTTGGGGGTCTGTGCCCCTCTCGGTTAGCAGGAACATGGGTTCTGTGCAGCCTCTTCTTTTACCACGTAATCTGCCATGTGACTCCCTCTTTCTATAGGGCCAGTCTCTTTTTTTTTTTTTTTTTTTTTTTTTGGTTTTTTTTTCGAGACAGGGTTTCTCTGTGTAGTCCGGGCTGTCCTGGAACTCGCTCGGTAGACCAGGCTGGCCTCGAACTCAGAAATCCGCCTGCCTCTGCCTCCCAAGTGCTGGGATTAAAGGCATGCGCCACCACCGCCCGGCTAGGCAGTCTCTTTTTGATGTCCAAGACAATGTATGATAGCCACCTTGCGGGGCAAATGGACAGCTTCTGATAAACTGAGAATCTCTTTTTTTGTTTTTAATGTCTTTATCAGCAGATGTTAGCAGTCCATGTTGTCTATATATCGCCCCATGGACATGTGCAATTGCAAATGCATATATATAATCTGCAAAACCCAACTGTCTCTAGAAATTTTCTTACCTGGCGAGGGGTGGTCGGGGTCGGGATCTGCATCACAATTTGCTTTCTGGTATCAGTCAGCCATCTCTGTCCATCTCTCAGGATATATCTCAGATAAGTCACTTCTGTCTGGCACATCTGTGCTTTCTTGGCAGAAACCCGGTACCCCAACTCACCTAACTCAGCCAGGATCTTCTGGGTCCTTTGTTCACATTTTTCATGGGTCTCTGCAGCCAGTAGACATACTGTAGGAGGGTCACCTGAAGACTCTTGGTGCAAAAGGTGGCAAGGTCTCGATGTAAAGCCTCATCTCTGGGGCAGTCTTGTCCACATGAGTTGTCTAACCCTTTTACTCTCAGGTTCTCACCATTTAAAAGCAAACAAAAGTCTCTTAAGTACTGAATATTTTGCCCATGTGTCAACTAAGAAGTCCATGGAGGTCCCCTCTACTCTCAAAGTTATCATATGATCGGGGAGGGGGATTGAGCCCTGTCTCCCTAATCTTCATCATCATCTTTTTAAAAATAATATTTTTGTCTCTTTTTTAGGGCATCTTCATGACCAATGACTTTTTTCTTTGCAGTATGTGCACTGGTCTTTTTCTAGTTGTGACCGGTCAGTTTTTTGAGTCTCCTTGTCTCCTGCTTCTGCTTGTTGCCCAGGTCTCCTAGCTATCTTTTTTTTTTTTTTTGTTATTGTGGCCAGTATGAAAGTCAAATTCTTTTCCTGTCTCCTATCTCTCTCCTTTTGTCTCCTATCTCTCTCCTTCTTTACGTACCACGTCTTCTCTCCCTCTTTACGTACCACGCCTTCTCTCTCTCTTTTTCACTTACTCTCTTTCTCTTTTGACTTTCTCTCTCCCTCTTCTGACTTTCTCTCTCCCTCTTCTGACTTTCTCTCTCCCTCTTCTGACTTTTCTCTCTCCTCTTCTGACTTACTCTCTCCCTCTTCTGACTTCCTCTCTCCCTCTTCTGACTACATCTCTAATAGTATAGCTCTGCAGCCCTTCAATGCATTGTAGTTCCTCTCTAATATCTTGGGCAGGACTGTTCAATGGATGCCATAATTACAGAAGCTCGCTGTCCTTTTGACATATCTAATTTATCCGTCTCCTGCATGACCTTTTCTCACCTCAGCCAATTGGTGGGGGCCCTCTCACTGCCCCCTGCCACTAGAGACGGCGGGCAATATGTAAACAGCCTTGCTCCATCTTTTATCTGATACCCTTCTTGTGGGAACCCAAAACAGTCTGGGAGCGGGATGTGGGGAGGAGGGAGCGCTGGCAAGCGACCAAGCAAAGGTAGGAAGCCGCCGCACTCCCCGTGCGGGGGAAGGGGCGGGGGCCTCGTGGCTAGGGAATGCCCACCACCCCCTCACGCTCAGCAACCAAAGGGGCTGCCCGGGGTCCCCGCTTCCTGCTGGCATCGCTGCTGATGTCTCAGGGCATGCTCACTACCACCGGAGCACGGTCTGGTCTTGAAGGCTCATGCAGTCCGAACCCGGGCATCATGGGAAACGTAGTTCTAGGGTCCGGCCGCCATCTTGGAAACTCGATCCAGGCAACAGTGTAGCTGCAGGGACCCTATCAAAGCCTGTAAGTTTTGCAGGATTCTCAGAAAAAGAGAGATGATTAGTTTCTCAGTTATAAGGTGGGAGTGTGGAAGCCAGCCACTTTGCAAGGGGAGGGAGCTCCGGTAGAGCTGCTGGTCTGAATGCGACCAACCCGGTGTCTCCTGTAACAGAATTGCTTTAATGACTCTGATAGTTATCAAGTCAAATGTCCCCTCAGGGGGACATCCTACATCAAAAGCAAGCCACTCAGAAATGCAGAAAGTCTGCCAATGCCCTTTTTTTTAAAACAGTCTCTGATAAATTCCGTCCTCTAGCCCTAACGTCAGTCCAATGATCCAAAGTCAAAGATAATAGAGTCGTCACAGTCTGTCTCATTTCAAAGCCTAACAAACTTACGATTATAACACAAACACACAAGACAAGCAAAACACTAACCAAATGCAACCTCAGATGGGGAAGGATTCCATGTCTTCCCCCTAAGCAGAAGCACTCTCTGCAACTAAGCAGAAGCACTCTCTGCAACCTCAGATGGGGAAGGATTCCACATCTTCCCCTTGTCTCATGGCAGGACTCCAACCTGCGGTCGAGACTTTTGCCCGTGGAGTGTCCTCCCCCGGGCCACGCAGCCTGCGGGCATAGCACATCTGCTTTCCTCCACAGCCACTGAGCCCTTATGGTCTGCAGTAGCACAGCTGCTCAGAAACCAAAACCAAATTCCTAGGAATGAAACCAGAACACAAAGACAGCAGCACTCAGACACACTTCATTCACACAGACCTACCTCTAAGGGGTTTTCGGGAGTCCGGGTTTTTGCCTCGATTCCCGGTCAGGGAACCAAATGAAAGGGCCTCACAAGGGGGAGTCCCTCACACTGATCTGGGAATAGGCTTACCACCCAAGGACACACGAGACCATCTCGATGCAATTAGCAAAAAGGTAGTTTTTTAATATCGAGGGGCCCTCGGTTCGAATCATATCTCACGCAGGAGACAGGGGATTCGAAGAAGACCCCAGGAAGTTGGGAACTTTTATCGGTAGGGGGTGGGAAGAGCAGGAAGATTTGGCGCGGTTACACATAATTGGATATTTTAAACATCAGCAATTTGCATAGACCAGTTATTTTTGACCATGAATCTTTGGACTCAAGAGTACCAGATGACCCATTACTCATTTTCTTGTTTAGACTTGTATGTCTTTGCATCCTTGCTTCTTTTTCGTTTTTGGTCACTCTGCCCTGAAGAGGCTCAAAATTATTATTATTTATGGCTAATTTTAACAAGTTGTTAGTGGCCTCTGCTGACCATGAATTTCTTGCTCTGTGTCTCAAGATGTTTTTAATTTTTTATCCTAACAGTATATGACTGTGTATGTGTGTGTGAATGTTTACGTGTGTGTCAAAGAGTGTGTATATGAGTATGTGTGAATATATATATATTGTGTGAGTGTCTGTGTGTATGTGAGTGTGTATGTGAGTCTGTAAGTGTCTGTGAGTGTGTTGGCTATATAACACAGGCTTTCCTGAAAATCACAGTAATTTTTCTGACACTGTGTCCTACTTGTTGGGATTAAAGGAATGCAAATCCACACCAAGCTTGAAAAATAAACTTTATGGTGACAGGTGGTTTTTGTATCTTCCATCCTCCTCCTCCTCCTCCTCCTCCTTTTCCTCCTCCTCCTCCTCCTCCTCCTCCTCTTCTTCCTCTTCTTCTTCTTCCTCTTCCTCTTCGACTTGACTTCCTCCTCCTAAGAAAAAGTATTTCACTCATGAATTATGTATGTGGTAGCTAAGTATGTGCTATGACTCCAGTCCTTGGTATCTTCCACCCTCTTCTGGACTCGTACGGTACTGCATACAGACGCAAGAAGGCAAATACCCAAGTAACTGAAATAAAAATGAAGAGTAGAAAAAGAAGTGTATACATGGAGTATTAAACCTGAATCTTTAGCCGGGTGGTGGTGGCGCACGCCTTTATTCCCAGCACTTGGGAGGCAGAGGTAGGCAGATTTCTGAGTTCGAGGCCAGCCTGGTCTACAGAGTAAGTTCCAGGACAGCCCGGGCTATACAGAGAAACACTGTCTCGAAAAACCAAAAATAAATAAATAAATAAATAAATAAATAAATAAACAAACCTGAATCTTCTAGAAGAGCAGCCACTTCTTAAACTGTTGAGCCATCCCTCCAGTGCTGTGATGTGATCTCTCCAGTGTCTTGCTGTGCTATTTCAATGTTTCTAAAATCTCTCCCCATCCATTTAAGAAGAAAAATATTTACCATACACTTTGGCAATAGCACACTCCTTAGACAGCAGTCAGGGTTAGTTAAAATGAACTATTTCTGGTCCTGCATGGAAGTAGCCACGGCCTTCCTCTGAGCCAGCCTGCTCAGAGGCAAAAACAACTTCTTCTGAGCATAGACTAGCTCAGCATAGATGTTCATCTAAGTACAAAGTCTTCTGTGCTAGTAGGTGACTTTTCCTTGATGTTTGTTGTGTTTGTGCTCTCTCTCATGTGAATGTGTGAGAACTGTTGCATTGATTGTCTGTCTGTAAGAGCATACATCATGATTGACAGGTAGTATAGGCTCCTAAGTAAGCTACATTCACAGTGCCATTTCCTTGTGAGGAACCTGTATGACTCCATTTTGAAAGCAGCAGCCATCATGTTGTATTTTAAAAGTAGGTTTTCATTTCCTGTAAGAGCGAGTTGCTGTATTTAAGTCTTTTTCCTGGAGCCTGACCTGTCTGACCCATGGCCTTTACATAGTTTTGAGAACACCCTGAACATCCCTGACCCTCCTTAACTGCATTGTGACCACATTGTTCTTTGGTTGGTTGTTTTTTCTGTATTTTCTTTTTGCCTCATTGTCTGTTTTCTGTAGTCCTGCTTGGAAAAAACTTGTGATTTTACCACTTAAAAGAGGCAGTAGAAATGGATTCAGGGCAGACTTCTTTAACAAGACTTGGGAGCCAGTTGCTGGCTACCTCTTACGTGGTTCAAGTTTGTCTCAAAATTGTGGTAGTGGTCTTATTCTCCCTGGATTCAATTGACATTTGAGTTTAAGTTATGACCTTGAGGTACAAGAGGAACATGACAGAGACATTGCTGTCTGTCCTTTAAAATTAATTGTGTATGTTTGCCAATACTGAGCTATGAATGCCACCAAATCAGGCAGAACTCTACAAGAATGTGTCCAGACTCCCTAAAGAAAATCCCCTTGCTTCCTGTTTTTTTTTTATTTTTTATTTTATATTTTATTTTTTTTGTAAAATGATTCGTTTGTATGTTTTGTATGTTTCTTTCTGCATTATGTTCTTTTCCCTATATTGCAGAGCAGTAGTATATATCCTGTGCCATTATATGTTAGAAGCATTTGATCTGTTATTTGACATTCACTTTATAAGGGAGTACAGTTAAGAGTGTAAAGGTCCATGATTAGCCTTAGAATGACACCTTAGACTCACATATTACATAAACAAAAAGTGATTTATTTTCCAGAAGTCCAGCATGCAGGGGTGTACCATCTACAAAGATGGAGAGACCCTGAAGTGAGCTTGCAGGCTTGATTTAAACATTAGTGGAATATTGTGTAGGCAAGGTACCTCTACCTTCATCAGAAGATCTGATGAAGGTTGAGGAAGTGGCAGGAGAATGGATGTCCTCCTAGGATACCAGGAGCTCAGGGTAGACCTCCTTGGTCCAGAGGATTCTGCAAGCATGGAAGATGGGTGGGGGAAGGGAAGCATACCTGTATGTTTCAGGCTCAGAAGAACAGATGAAGATTGGAGAAGTGGCACGAGAATGGAGGCTGCTGGGATAGCAGGCTGCTCGTGGCAAATATGCTTGCTCTAGAAGACTCAGCAAGCAGGGAATATGAGTAAGGAAAATGAAGCTTATCTGTATGGTTCAGGCTGAGCAGGTCTCAGGGAATTGGGAAGAACCTTATTTTGTCTGGCCTCGGTGGGAGAGGAAGCACTTAGCTGCACAGAGAACTGAGAATGGAAGGCTAATGGGGTAAGAATTTGGTGAAGGTAGTCTGGGTTGGATCAGTGAACTGGATGTAAAGTGAACAAGAAAAAAATCTGAGAAAATAAAATCTTTCAAGTAGAACAATGCATGTGGTATTGTGTTATGGCTACAAGTCTAGGGAAAGCAAGAATTTGAGGATGGGGGTATGAATATGGACCCTGTATGCTTTCCTACAAGGCGGGGCACTAGTAGGAAATGTAGCCTTACTAGAGTAGGTATGACATTGTTTGAGGAAGTGTTTCACTTTGTGTGACAAAGTAGGATTTAAAGTCATTTATATTCAAGCTACGACCGACCAGTATGGTGTATAGTATTCTTCCACTACCTGTGGACCAAACTGTAGAGTTCTCACCTCCATCACCAGCACCATGTCTGCATACATGCTGTCATGCTTCCCACCATGGTGATAATGGACTAAACCTCAAAAACTGAAAGCCAGAACCAATTAAATGTTTTCACTTACAAGAGTTGTGTTTGTCATGCTGTCTCTTCACAATTGAAACCCTAAGAAAACTATCCATAGCACATCAACCTATGTTACAAGACATAACCTGAATGCTGACTATCCTATCTCATAACATCTCTAATACATGAATATTTGATTTCCTATGTTATTTAATGTATTTTATATAGTCTTTTATTAAGGATTTTAGCTTTAACATAATTGAAATGTGTTGACAAAACAAGACACACTGGGGATGACAGGTATTTTTTTTATTTATTTGTTTGTTTGTTTTTCGAGAGAGGGTTTCTCTGTGTAACCTGGGCTGTCCTGGAACTCACTCTGTAGACCAGGCTAGCCTCGAACTCAAGAGATCCACCTGCCTCTGCCTCCCAAGTGCTGGGATTAAAGGCGTGTGAGTTCGAGGACAGCCTGGTCTACAGAGTGAGTTCCAGGACAGCCAGGACTACACAGAGAAACCCTGTCTCGAAAAACCAAAAAAAAAAAGATAAACAAGACTCTAACTTTCTTGGAAAGCAACATACACAAACATGTAACATAAAGACACACTAACAACACAAAATTAAAAATTTTAACAAATCCTAAAAAATCACAATTTGCACTCATGACTGTTTTTCTCCTCTAAGCCTTCATTAGTGTAGCCCAGATGATCAGGCATGGAAGGGCTTATTTACAGGGTTTTTCTTCCTCATGAAAGACAGGGTTCACTTTCCAAAATACAAGCATTTCACTGGAATTCAGAAAATCAACCCTTCTCAATGGGTAGTATCATTTGGAAAGATTTAGTAACTGTTGCCCCTACTGGAAGAAGCATGTCACTGGGAGTTGGTTTTGAAGAGTTTAAATCCTCACATAACCTCCTGTTCCCCTTGGCTTCTTCATGCTTTGGTTGGAGTGTGAGCTTTGAACTTCCTGCTTTACTGCCATGTCTCACACTTGTTGCCATGCCTCGTTGATGGTAATCCCATACACCTCTGGTATCATAAACCAAATAAAGTGTTTGATAAGATAAGTTGTCAAAGATGTTATGTTTTATCAACGCATCAGGAAAGGTACTAAGACAGATCCATAAAGTTTTACACTTAGATAACTTATTTGGTGTAATTGAAAAGATGAATGAAATCTAAATGTGCTTATGTGCTATCTAATAGTGTATATTCATAGGGCTTTTTTTCTTAATTTTTTTTTTTTTTTTTTTTGGTTTTTCAAGACAGGGTTTCTCTGTGTAGCCATGGCTATCCTGGAACTCACTCTGTAGACCAGGCTGGCCTCAAACGCAGAAATCTGTCTGGCTCTGCCTCCCAAGTGCTGGGATTAAGCAAAGGCTTTTCGACATTGCTTACATTCCAAAAAAAACTCCAAAATGTTTTTGTTGTTGTTGTTTTAATTTAGAGATAACTATTGTGAAAAGGCTTTTCACACTGATTATGTTTGTAGGGTTTCAATCGGTGAGTGTCCTTTTAGATATTACATGGCAAGCACGTGACAAGGCTTTACCACATTTCTTATATAGGGTTTCTCCTCTCCTTTTTCTCCTCCTCCTCTTCTTCTTCTATTTTTTTTTTATAGGTTTTCTCTTCAATACGTGTTTTTTCTAGGTATTTGGAGATAACGCGCTCCTACTGAGGTTTTACCTCATTGATTATACTGGTAAAATTTCTCTAGACTTTGTTTAATTATGTGTTTCTGGAGATGACTCTGTTAGGAAAAGGCTTCATTATACATTAAAGGGTTGCATGCAAAGGGTTTCCTCTCCAGTAAGTAATTCATGTTTTAAAGGTGTATAGTCATGTGCAAAGGCATATCCACATTGACTACATTCATAAGGTTTCTCTCCAGAATGTGTTCTTTTATGTATTTGAAAATAATTGTGAACTCCAAAGGCCTTACCACATTTATAGGGTGTCTCTCCAGTATAAATTCTTTCATGATTCTACAAAGTACATAAAATTGCAAAGGCTTTTCCACATTCCTTGTATTCATAGGATTTCTCCCCAGTATGTGTCATTTTATGGTTCTGCAGATGACCCTGTTGTGAAAAGGCTTTTCCACATTCCTTGCATTCATAAGGTTTCTCTCCAGTATTTGTCTTTGTATGGTTTTGGAGATGACTGTGTTGTGAGAAGGCTTTACAACATTCAGTAAATTCATAGGGTTTCTCTCCAGTATGTATCCTTTTATGGTTCTGGAGACTACCCTGTTCTGAAAAGGTTTTACCACATTCATTACATTAGTAGGGTTTCTCTCCAGTATGTGTCCTTTTATGCTTTTGGAGGTGACTACATTGTGAAAAGGCTTTACCACATTCATTACATTCATAGGGTTTCTCTCCAGTATGTGTTCTTTTATGCATTTGGAGACTTCTGTGGTGTGAAAAGACTTTACCACACTGCTTGCATTCGTAGGGTTTCTCTCCAGTATGTGTTCTTTTATGAATTTGGAGACTACTGTGTTGTGAAAAGGCTTTACCACATTCATTACATTCATAGGGTTTCTCTCCAGTATGTGTTCTTTTATGCTTTTGGAGACTCTGTGTGTGAAAAGGCTTTACCACATTCATTACATTCATAGGGTTTCTCCAGTATGTGTTCTTTTATCTGCGATTTTGGAAACTACTCGTGGTTCTGAAAAAAGGCTTTACCACATTCATTACATTCATAGGGTTTCTCTCCAGTATGTGTTCTTTTATGCTTTTGCAGATACTGTTAGTGAAAAGGCTTTACCACATTCATTACATTTGTAGGGTTTTTCTCCAGTATGTGTTCTTTTATGCATTCGGAGAAGACAGTGTCGTGAAAAGGCTTTACCACATTCGTTACATTCGTAGGGTTTCTCTCCAGTATGTGTTCTTTTATGATTTGGAGATACTACGTTGTGAAAAGGCTTTACCACATTCATTACATTCATAGGGTTTCTCTCCAGTATGTGTTCTTTTATGCTTTGGAGACTTACTGTGTGTGAAAAGGCTTTACCACATTCATTACATTCATAGGGTTTCTCTCCAGTATGTGTTCTTTTATGCTTTTGGAGACTACTGTGTGTGAAAAGGCTTTACCACATTCATTACATTCATAGGGTTTCTCTCCAGTATGTGTTCTTTTATGCTTTTGCAGATTACTGTGTAGTGAAAAGGCTTTACCACATTCATTACATTCATAGGGTTTCTCTCCAGTGTGTGTTCTTTTATGCATTTGGAGAAGACAGTGTCGTGAAAAGGCTTTACCACATTCATTACATTCGTAGGGTTTCTCTCCAGTATGTGTTCTTTTATGGATTTGGAGATGACTACCTTGTGAAAAGGCTTTACCACATTCATTACATTCATAGGGTTTCTCTCCAGTATGTGTTCTTTTATGCTTTCGGAGATAACTGTGTTTGAAAAGGCATTACCACATTCATTACATTCATAGGGTTTGTCTCCAGTATGAGTTGTTTTATCGTTTTGCAGATTACTGTTGTGTGAAAGGATTTATCACATTCATTACATTCATAGGGTTTCACTTCAGTATGAATTCTTTCATGCCTTTGAAGACCACTGTCATTTGTAAAGGCTTTATCACATTGAGTATATTCATAGGGTTTCTCTCTAGCAAGCCTTCCTTTTTGCCTGTGAAGAAAATTGACACGTGTAAACACTACCACATTGATTAGAGTGATGATTCTTTTCATCTATGTGATTTAATTTTACAATTTTCTCTAGTTTACTGTAAAAGAGATCAAATTGTAAGGTTGTATTATTTGTTTGGATTCATAAGTTTCTACTTTACTATCCTTCTTTTGTATATTTGAAGAGAGCTGTGGCGGTTAAAGTGTTTAGTACATACTTCATCTGTCTGACACCCTTTTCTCATGTGAGAATTTTCCACATTTCTAAAGAGAACTGGAAGAACTCAGAGCATTGCCACAGTGATTGTACTCATCATTTTGCTATTACTGTCATGTTACATTTGCAAATAAGCCAGGACAAACAGAAGAATGTCCATATTCCTTGCACTCAAAGGGCTTTTCTGCAGTGTGAATAGATTTACATACCATCAAGGAAGTTGGATACACAGTTAATTGTAAACTCATATCACCTTCACATCTACTCAAAGTGGGGACAACTGTCTATCTTCTAATTGTTGTAAGAGAGAAAGGACTTTCCATGTTCCAGATGCTCATGTGACTTTCATCTAAAATGACATGTATCAATTATGGCAAGAATAAAAATAAAAGGTTTCCACATTGCATTCATACAGTTTAACTGTTTGTTCATCACAGAGATGTAATATGAGGATAAAGGTTTCTCCACCATAACTTTCTTGAATCTCATAAATTACCCTTCTCACTAAACTTTGGTAAATCATTAAATGTATATGAGTAATGTGGGATTTCTTATGGAATGTTTGCCTATTAGGAGATTTTAGACATATACGTATCATCTAACCTATGTATATGTCCTTTGCAATAACTGAGAGGTATCAACCTAAATCAATTGTCAGTTCTATAGAGCAGCTCCCATGGGGATATAATTAAAATGTAATTTTGTCAAGTCATTGTTTCCTTGTGCTTTTTTCCGACTACCTGACATTGAGGTACATGGTGTTGTGAGAATTTACTAATAATCAATACACTTAAAGCTATGCTTGTTTCTACTGAGTTTTCTTAAAACTTCAAGGGCACAGAAAATTTCTTCAGAAGCATATATGTATCAGCTTGAACATGAAACTTACCTTCCATGTAGTCTAGAATTTCGAAGATATTCTTCAATATTATTGTCTTCTGATTTGTAACCTAAAATATATTACCAGAAAATGTATGATATACAATTGAAAACTGATGAAAAGGCCGGGCGGTGGTGGCACACACCTTTAATCCCAGCACTTGACAGGCAAAGGCAGGTGGATTTTGAGCTCAAGGCGAGCCTGGTCTACAGAGTGAGTTCCAGGACAGCTGGGGCTACACAGAGAAACCCTGTCTCCAAAAACCAAAAAAAAAAAAAAAAAATCTGATGAAAAGTTAAAGTAGTCTCCTCAATGAAACTTAGATCTATGACGGATTTATCACATTGTTCCTCTTTCACAATCAAAATTAAAGAAGAGCTCAATAACCAAGAAACACCTTGCCTCATATTTTACAAAATGAATTAAAATTCATAGTCTTACCTATAGCAGTGAGGTTCCTGTAGGTCTCCAGCATAACATCTGTGTAGAGCTTCTTCTGGGAAGGGTCCAGCAAAGCCCATTCTTCTGGAGTGAAGTTAATGTGGACATCATCATATGTCAGTGCATCCTAAAACATCCATACATGTGTTCAATAGAAAGCATAATTCTGACAATATATTAAACATATATTTCTTTAACAATATAACTCTGGTGATTTCCACACTTACTCCATGACACAGAAATTCTAATGTAATCACAAAGTCATTTTAGAAGGAAACTGAAAAGGAGGTCCAACCATGTCATTTCTGGGACCTTAAATAGGCTGTAAACTTGCAGGAGAAAGGCATATTAACAGCCATACAGTCAGAGACAAATAGATCAACACTATACACATCAGAGAAATGATCTGAATGATGATTGACTACAAAAAGATATAGGCAAGCTGATTGTGTTGGCTCATACCTTTAATCCTACCACCTACGAGACATAGATATGTGAATCTCATTGGAGACCAGCCTAGTCAATTTAATGAGTTTCAGGACTGCTTGAAGTAAACATTAAGAACCTGCCACCACAGCCGGGTGGTGGTGGTGCACGCCTTTAATCCATTAGACACTGAAAAGCCTTTGTCAAAATCCAGAGCTTCTTCTCAATACTAAAAGTGTTTAAAGACCAGAAGGGAGGGGAAACTCTGATGAGGAAATAAAGTCATCAATGAAAAAAGTAAACATAAACTAAATAATAAATAGATAAACGAACAAAGCAATATCTCTGGACCTTTGTAGATTAAGAAGCAAGGGCAGAGAACCTGGAATGTCTAAGGCATTTCTCTCTGTAGATTTCATTGTTTCAGTGGAAAATTACTTGTTTAACTAGAGGAATTTAAAAACACTAAGCTGAGCCTGGCAGTGGTGTTGCATGCCTTTAATGCCAGCACTTGGGAGGTAGAGGCTGGCAGATTTCTGAGTTCAAAGACAGCCAGGTCTACAGAGTGAGTTCCATGACATCAGGGCTACACAGAGATACCCTGTCTAAAAGGAACCACAAAAAAACAAAACAACAAAACCACTAAGCTGAGCTGGGCAGTGGTGGTGCACCACTTTAATCCCAGCACTTGGGAGACAGAGGCAGGT
>JAJTUV010004042.1:0-29200 GCA_021653895.1 Mastomys natalensis | reverse complement strand
CCCAATTAAGTAAAAAATTCCCCCATCCTGTCCATTGATCAACTTTTTCATTGCCTTCATTAATGGTCAGACAGCCTGTGTCCCCTCTGTATTTTTGAATATAAAAGCGCTTCTTCTTTGCCGATAAGTTTTGCATCCTTGTAAAAAGGGAAAAGAACATGCTATTTTTAAATAGGCCTGCAATTTAAATCTTCACTGCATTAAACACATAAGCTGAATCTGAAAGCAAATTAAATGCAAATGACAATCTTAAATACTTCCATAACAATTTTTATTTTTACTATTTGAGGAGTGCTTGGTCGAAATTGACACAACACAGGCTTCTGTTTGTCTACCTTTAATAGGCCCCACAGCCTGCCCTTCGAACCATCAGTGAAACATTAGGTGCCCTCTTTTAGGGGACACAGAGTAATTTTTGGAAATATTAGGGGATGTTTCTTGAAGAATGATAGCAAGGGATGCTTTGAACTTTGTCTTAACTCAATGTGAAAGCTCTTAATCTGAGCCTATTTACACTGGGGTCTGTAAAAGTTTACCAGCTGCTTTTAGCAGCCTGGCCACAAAATTTCTGAAACAGTTTATCTAAGTACGGTGAACAGCCTTTGAAACCTCTTTTGGAAGCTCAACCTGATTACCACTATCTTTATATTGACCTTCTCCTAGAAGCATGTTAAAATCTTAATCTACATTGCCTGCCTGAGCATTCAGCATGGTGGTTACACTGAGATCTCTTTTTTCAATCTTGAGGGGCTAAATTTTCTTCTATTCTATATTTAATAAACCTTTAAAAAGTAGCAGCAAGGCTGTAACTGTGATGCAGCTGTTTGAAGTACTTTTATTTAACTTTATTTGTTTTATCTTCTTTTTTATAAACATGGGCAAATCAAAAAATCTCAAACTTAAAATTGAACTGCCAACTGCAGCCAATGGAATATTGGCTGTTTAACTATATTTTTAAGTCTCTCTTGCAACATTAGAGTATAACCATGATTTTGAGAAACAAAACCAATTTTTAACAATATAAACAATCTATTTTCTCTAAAATCAACACCCAATGCATTACTTTCACATTACAAAGTTTGGTTGTCTTACTTATATGCAGCTTTTAATAACTTTAAAGAGACATTGTTTTAAATTTTATCTTTTATATATATGGCTTCTGAATGACTCCAATCTTGAGTTACCAGTTTTAAGCCAACTTTCTGTTGCCAAAGTTGCAAAATTTTAATCAAACCCAATAACTTATAAGTCAATAATCTATAACCGAGATATGTAGAACTTATTTATACTTTTAAAACCAATCAGAAACAAATGAAGTAAATGCACATCTAATACTTTTATCTAAACAAATTTTTCTTACTTTTCTACTTGTAATTTCAAGAGAAAGGCACTTGTCATTTGTTGAACCCAATAAAGCAATAAACCTGTCACAGAAATTTTTCTAGGGAAAAAAAAAGCCATCAATTTCTTTATCATGGAAGCCAAAAACCTGTTGGTCCTCTAAGAGCAGCTTATGCAAATAATCACTCCTGCCAGGGTTCCTCCTGCTGTGCTTTACTCCCAGCCACAGAGCAGGGTAACTTATCTATCAGCTTCTGTTGTGTAAATTGAGATTTCTTTTAAGCAAGTTTTAAGCTAAATTAAGGGGTGGATGGCCATCCTTTTAATCATTTTTTTTTATAAAGAACATAGAACAAAAATAGACAACATAATAAAGACAGACAAATGACACACATGGACAAATTGGTATACCAATGACAGACAATAAACAGGGAAAGAGAACTGAGAATCTCTCCTAGAGAGATCCAGAGAGATTAGGGCGTCCCCCAATCATCTCTTGCTTCTCCGGAGGGCTCTGTAATAGCTTTTTTGTTTTTCTTTTGTTAACACACCAGCGAGTGGGCAACTTCTTTCTCTTTTACTCTTCCTCTCTCTCATTATCAAGGTTCAACTTCTTATCTCTTTCTTAGGAGGTATAACATTTTTTATTAATAGTCTTCTCTTGAGAGAACAGCACTAATGAAAAAAAGAATTTTTAAAGATCTGTTTTTCTTAACCCTAGTTCCCTGTGTTCTGAAGTTAGGCTCTTGGAGCAGTTTCATAAAGAGTGATTACTTAGAAAATGTTTGTCCCAATGCTTTGTCTTTAACAAACTTTTTCCGTGCCCTTTTTTCTGTCCCCTCCCCCTCTCCACTGCACTACAGCTACTACTTAACTAAACTCCACATTGCCCTAACGCCCCATCACAGGATCCCTTGCTCCCAGGCAAAAATCTAGGTCTCTGCTGTGCTTATGCCAGCAGGGTACTGTAAGATTACCTGACCTCGTGCAACAGGGGGCCCGGTGTCGCATTCATTTAGAAATCTCTCTAAGGTTGATCTATTTATTTTTAAATTCTTTGATAAGAGTAGCTCCTGAAGAGCCAGAAAATATGGATGTGAGTGGGACGTCCCCATCACTAAATTTCACCCAAAATTATATGTCCGTGAAGTCGCTATGACTCACTCTTGGTTCGCTGCACAGCGAACTTTTCCGCTCTGTCTTTGTCAATAGATGAGAGCAAATAGCCGCTTTTCCCCAGACCTTTCTCGTCCCAAAATACCCTGGGAGCTTACCGTCGCGCCACCTCCTGACTGCATAAAGTTCTGAAGCCTTTCGGAAGTTCCCGGGTTTTCAGCACCACTTGTAACGCTATCTTCGACCCGCAATGAAGACGCGACGCTTGGGCTTCTTCTTTAATGCAGTTTATTCAGGAGCCTTGAATAACTCCTATTACTGAAACATGGTTGAGGAAAGAGAAAGAGAGAGAGAGAGAGAGAGAGAGAGAGAGAGAGAGAGAGAGAGCACAAGGGAGCATGAGGGAGAGAGAGCCCACCACAGGCTAAATACTGCATGGGCTGCCAATCCCTGTAAACTACGTGGCGAATGCTCAAGGCACACTATGCATAGCAAGCCAGATCATCAGTTTAGCCAAAAAGGATGATCTTTTCCGGGAGATCACTCACTCACTCACTATCGGCTAGCGAAAGGCGGGAATAAGAATAAAGCAACTCTCCACACCTAGGGAGGGCCTAGAGTGGACCATAGAGACGATCCAAATGAGGGCCTAGAGAGGGCCTAGAGGGTCCTAGAGAGGACCTAGAGAGATCCATAGTGAGGGCCTAGATAGGGCCTAAAAATGGCCTAGAGGTCTTAGAGAGGACCATCGAGATGGCCATAGTGAGGGCCTAGAGAGGGCCTAGATAGGACCAAAGCAATGGCCATAGAGAGGGCCTAGAGACAGCCTAGAGACGATCATAGAGATGGCCATGGTGAGGGCATATAGAGGGCTGAGATGGACAATAGAGATGGTCATAGGAGGGCCTAGAAAGGGCCTAGATGGGACCATAGATACTGCCATAGTGACGGCCTAGATAGAGCATAGAGAAGGACATAGAGATGGTCATAGTGAGGGCCTAGAGAGGGCCTTGATGGGACCTTAGAGATGGCCTTAGTGAAGGCCTAGAGAGAGCTACAAAGAACAGTAGAGTCGGCAATAGTGAGTGGCTAGACAGGGCCTTGATCAGACTACAGATATGGCCATATTGAAGGCCTAGAGAAGGCCTAGAGAGGACCATAGAGACGGCCATAATGAGGGCTAAGATAGGGTCTAGATAGGACCATAGGAATGATCATAGAGAGCATCTAGAGAGGACCTAGGGAGTATGATAGAGACGGCCATTGGGAGGCATAGAGTAGGCATAGAGAGGATCATAGAGATGGCCATAGTGAGGGCCTAGATAGGGCCTAGAGAGAACCATAGAGATGGGCTTATTGAGTTCCTAGGAGGGGCCTAAATGGGACCACATAGAAGACCATAGATAGGGCCTAGAGAGGGCTTAGAGGGGCCTAGTGAGGTCGTAGAGAGGACCATAGAAACGGCCATAGTGAGAGCCTAGGTAGGGCATAGAGAGTGCCTATAGAATTCCTAGAAAGGACCATGGAGACAGAAATTGTGAGGACCTAGAGACGGCCTAGAGAGAACCATAGAGATGGCCACAGTGAATGCGTAGTAGGGGCCTTGAGGGGACCATAAAGATGATGATAGAGAGGGCATAGAGAGTGCTTAGAGAGGGCCTAGAGAGGTCCTAGAGAGGACCATAAAGACGACCATAGTGAGGGCCTAGAGCAGGCTAGAGATGACCATAGAGAGGGCCTAGACAGTGCCTAGATATGGCCTAGAGAGGTCGTAGAGAGTACCATAGAGATAGTCATAGTGAGGGTTTAGAGATGGCCTAGAGAAGACCATTGAGACAGCCATGGTATGAGCACATATGTAGCCTAGAGAGGACCATAGAGGCGGCAATAGGGAGGGCCTAGTGGGGGCCTACAGACCACCATAGAGACGACCATACTGAGGGCCTAGAGAAGGCCTAGACTGGACCATGGAGAAGTCCATAAGAGGGCCTAGATTGGACCATTGAGAAGGCCATAGTCAGGACCTAGAAGGGCCTAGATGGGACCATAGAGACAGGCATGGTGAGGGCCTAAAAGAGGGCCAAGATGGGACCATTAAGAATGTCATAGTGAGGACCTAGAAAGGGCCTAGATGGGATAATAGAGCCGAACGTAGTGAGTTCCTAGGGAGGGCCTAAGGAGGACCAGTGAGACAGCCACAGTCATGGCATAGAGAGGGCCTAGAAAAGACCATAGAGACAGCCAAAGTGAGGGCCTAGAGAGGACCTAGATGGAATCATAGAGACAGCCATAGTGAGGGCCTAAAGATGGTCAAGAGAGGACCATAGAGATGGTCATAGTGAGGCTAAGAGAGGGCCTGGAGTGGAACAGAGAGACGACAATAGAGAGCACATAGAGAGGGCTTAGAGAGGACCATTGAGACAGCTATAGTGTGGGCTTAGTGGGGGCCAAGAGAGGACCATAGAGACAGCCATAATGAGGGCCTAGAGGGGGCCTAGAGAGGACCATAGAGACTGCCATAGTGAAAGCATAGAGAGGATATAGATGGGACCATTGAGATGGCCATAGTGAGGTCCTAGAAGGGCCTAGATTGGACCATAGAGACGAACATAGTGAGGGCCTAGATAGGGCCTAGAGAGGTCCATAGAGACAGCAATCATGAGGGCCTAGAGAGGGCCATAGAGAGGGCCTATTTGGGACCATAGAGACGGCCATAGTGAGGGCCAAGATGGGGCCTCGAGAGGACCATAGACAAGCCTAGATGGGGCCTAAAGAGTACAATAGAGACGGCCATAGTAAGGGCCTAGAGAGAACCTAGATTGGACCATAGAGATGGCCATAATGAGGGCCTAGAGAGGACCTAGAGAGAACCATAGAGACGACGATACTGTGGGCCTAGAGAGGGCCTATATAGGACCATAGAGACGACCATCATGAGTGGCTACAGAGTGCCTTGAAAGGACCATTGAGACGGACATAATGAGTGCCTAGAAGGGCCAAGATGGGATCATAGAGATTGCCATAGTGAGGTCAAGATGGACAATAGAGTGTGTCATCATGAGGGCCGAGAAAAGGCCTAGATGTGTCCATATGACAGCCGTAGTGATAGCCTAGATAGAGCATAGATAAGACCTTAGAGACAGCAATAGTGAGGTCCTACAGAGGGCCTTGATGGAACTACAGAGACGGGCACAGTGAGACCTAGAGAGGGCCTAGAGAGCACAGTAGAGACAGCCATAGTGATTGCATAGAGAGGCCTAGAAAGGACCATAGAATCGGAGATAGTGAGGGCCTAGAGAGTGCCAAGATGGAACCATAGATATGGCCATATTAAAGGCCTAGAGAGGACCTTGAGAGGACCATAGATACGGCCATAGTGAGGGCTAAGTAGGGCCTAGAGAGGACCATAGAGATGATCCTAGAGAGCACCTAGAGAGGGCCTAGGGAGGACTGTAGAAATGGTCATAGTGAGCGTATAGTGTGGGCCTAGAGAGGATCATAGAGACAGCCATAGTGAGGGCCTAAAGAGGGCCTAGAAGGAACGATAGAGATGGCGATAGTGAAGGGCTTAGATTGAACATTAGGGACGGCCATAGTGAGGGCCTAGAGAAGACCATAGATGAGGCCATAGTGAGGGCCTAGTGAGGGCCTAGGGAGAACCATAGAATTGGCCATAATAAGGGCCTAGAGAGAGCCTAAATGGGGCCATAATGACAACCATGATGAGGGCATAGAGAAGGCCTAGAGAGGTCATAGAGAGGACAATAGAGACAGCCCTAGTTTGGTCCTAGAGATGGCCTAGAAAGGATGATACAGACGTCGATAGTGAAGGCCTAGGGAGGACATAGAGAGGTCCTAGATAGGTCCTAGAAAGAATCATAGAGACAGGCATTGTGAGGGCCTAGAGACAGCTTACAGAGGACCATAGAGATGGCCATAGTGAGTGCCTAGAAGGGGCCTAGAAGGACAATAAACATGACCACAGAGAGGGCGTAGAGAGGGCTAAGAGAGGGTGTAGAGAGGTCCTAGATAGGACCATAGAGCTGGCCATAGTGAGGGCCTAGAGACTACCTGGAGAGGACTTTTGAGGTGGCCATAGTGAGGACCTAGAGGTGGCCTAGGAGGACCATAGAGAAGCAATATTAGGGCCTAGTGGGGGCATAGAGAGCACCATAGAGATGGCCATACTGAGGGACTAGACAGGGCCTAGACAGTCACCTGGAGACGGCCATAGAGAGAGCCTAGATGGGACCCTTGAGACAGCTATAGTGAGGGATTAGAAGGACCTAGATGGGACCATTGAGATGGCCATACTGAGGGCCTAGAGAGGATCATAGGGACTGCGAGAGTGCAGGCATTGAGAGCGTTTACAGAAGACCATAGAGAAGGCCATACTGAGAGCCTAGAGAAGGTATTGAAGGGACCATAAGAAGACCAAGTGAGGGCCTCGAGAGGACTAGAGAAGACGATAGAGACCCCATAATGAGGCCTAGAGAGGTCCTATGAGGCCATAGAGACGCCCATAGTGAGGGCCTAGAAGCGCCAAATAGGACCATAGAGAGGGCCGTACTGAGGGACTAGAGAGGGCCGAGATGGGACCATAGAGATGGTCATAGTGAGGGCCTAGAGAAGCCTACAGAGGACGAAGAAACGCAATAGTGGAAGTCTAGAGAGGGCCTACAGAGGATCATAGTGACTGTCAGAGTGTGGGAATAGAGGGTATCTAGATGGAGCATAGATCTGGCCATAGTGACTGCCAAGAGAGGGCCTAGATGGGACCATAGAGACGACCATACTGAGGGCCTAGAGATGGACTAGAATGACCATAGAGATGGCCATAGTGAGGGCCAAGAGGGGCCTAGAGAGGACCATAAATACGACCATAGAGAGGGCCTAGAGAGGGCTTAGAGAGGGCTAGAGAGGATCTAGAGAGGACCATAGAAACTGCCATAGTGAGGACCAGATGTGGCCTAGAGAGGACCATAGAGACAGCCTTAGTGAGGGATAGAGAGAAAGTCTAGAGAGGAACATAGAGAACATCAATAGTGAGTGCCTAGATACGGCCTAGAGTGGAACATAGTAACGGCCATAGTGAGGGCCTAGCATGGGCCTAGATGGGACCATAGAGAAGGCCATAGTGAGTGCCTAGAGAGGGCCTAGAAAAGAATATAGAGTTGGCCATAGTGAGGCCTAGAGAGGCCTAGATGGTACCATAAAACGGCTATGATGAGAGCCTAGAATGGACCTAGAGAGGACCATTGAAATGGCCATAGTGAGGGCTAAGAAAGGGACTAGAGAGGCCCATAGAGATGAAAATAAAAAGCTCCTAGATAGGGCCTTGGAGGACCACAGTGACAGCCATAATGAGGGACTAGAATAGGTCTAGATAGAACCATAGAGGGGCCATAGTGAGGGCCTAGATAGGGCCTAAAGAGACCATAGAGAGGGCCATAATGAGTCCTTAGAGAGGCGTAGAGAGGACCATTGATACGGCCATAGTATGTGCAAGGAGAGCAGCTAGAAAAGACCATAAAGACTGTCAGAGTGCCAGCATAGATGGGGCCTAGGGAGACAATAGAGACAACCATAGAGAGGACGTACAGAGGGCCTAGTGAGGGCCTAGAGTGGCCTAGAGAGGGCCTAGAGGGCCTAGAGAGGACTATAGAGACAGCCATAATAAGGGTCTAGAGGGGAACTAGAAAGAACCATAGAGACGGCCATACTGAGGGCCTAGATGGTGCCTGGATAGGACCATAGAGACGACCATAGTGAGAGCCTAGAGAGGGCCTAGATGGGATCATAGAAACTGCCATAGTGAGGGCCTAGAGAGGGCCTAGATGGGATCATAGAGAAAGCCATAGTGAGTGCCTAGAGAGGACCTAGAAAGGACTATAGAGATGGCCATAGTGAGTGCCTAGAGAGGGCCTAGATGGAACCATAGAGACGGCCATGTTGAGGGCCTAGAGTGGGCCTAGAGAGGACCATAAGGTCTCTCATAGTGAGGATTAAGAAAAGTCATAAGGAGGATCATAGAGACAACCATATTGAGGGATTAGAGAAGTCCTAGAAAGGACCATACACAGAGCCACAGTGAGGGCCCAGAGATGGCCTAGAGAGGACCATAGAGACGGTCCTAGTGAGGGCCTAGGAGTGGACTAGAGAAGACCATAGAGATAGCCACAGTGAGGGCCTAGAGAGGTCCTTGAGCACACCTTATAAATGGCCATTGTAAGGGCATAGAGAGGGCAGAAAGAGGACCATAGTGACAGCCATAGCGAGGGTCTAGAGAGGGCCAGGATATGTACATAGAGACGGTCTTAGTGAGGGCCTAGAGACAGCCTAGAGAGGACAATAGCGACAGTCATAGTGAGGGCTTTGAGAGGTCCTAGAGAGGACCACAGAGATGACGATAGAGATTGCCTAGAGAGGGAATAGAAAGGACCATAGAGGCGGCCATAATGAGGGCCTAGATAGGTCCTAGAGAGGTCCATTAAGACTGACATTGTGCTGGCATAGAGGGGGTCTAGAGAAGATCATAGAGATGACCAGAGAAAGGGCCTAGAGAGGGTCTAGAGAGGGTATATAGAGGTCCTATGGAGGACCCTAAAGACAGCCATAATGAAGATGTAGAGCAGTCCTAGAAAGGACCATAGAGATGGCCATATTGAAGGCCTAGATGCGGCCAAAAGATCACCATAGAGACGGTCATAGTGAGGGCCTAGAGAGGGCCTAGATGGGACAATAGAGATGGCCATAGTGAGGGCCTAGAAGGATTGAGATTCTCACCTTAGAGATGGCCATAATGAAGGCCTAGAAAGGGTCTAGAAAGGACCATAGAGATGGCCATACTGAGGGCCTAGATAGTGCCTAGAGAGGATCATAGGACAGCAATAGTGAGGGCCTAGAGACAGCCTCGAGAGGATCATAGAGACAGTCATAGTGAGGGCTATGAGACGTCCTAGAGAGGACCATAGAGATGATGATAGAGATTGCCTAGAGAGGGGATAGAAAGGACGATAGAGACGGCCATAATGACGGCCTAGAGAGATCCTAGAGAGGTTCATTAAGACTGACATTGTGCTGGCATAGAGGGGTCTAGAGAGGACCATAGAGATGACATAGAGAGGGCCTAGAGCGGGTCTAGAGAGGGTATATAGAGGTCCTATAGAGGACCATAAAGACAGCCATAGTGAGGACATAGAGAGGGCCTAGAAAGGACCATAGAGATGGCCATATTGAAGGCATAGATGGGGCCAAGAGATCACCACAGAGACAGCCATAGTGAGGGCCTAGAGTGGGCCTATAGAGTACCATAGATACAGCCATACTGAGGGCCTAGAGTGGGCCTAGTTGGTGCCATAGTGATGGCCAAAAGGGAGGGCCAATATAGGGCCTAATGAGTACCAGAGAGACGGCCATATTAAGGGCCTAGAGAGGGCCTATAAAGGACAATAGAGAAACCCATAGTGAGCATCTGTACAGGGCATAGAGAGGGCCTAGAGATGTCCGAGAGAGAACCATAGAGACAGCATAGTGAAGGTCTAGAGACGCATAGAGAGGACCATAGAGATAGCCATAGTCAGGGCCTAGAGGGGGCCTAGAGAGGACCATAGAGAAGATCATAGGTAGGCCTAGAAAGGGCTAAATAGGACTTAGAGAAGACCTAGAGAGGACCTTAGAGAAGGCCACAGTGAGGGCCTAGAGAGGGCCTAGAGAGAATCATAGAGAGGGTCATAGTGAGGCCCTCTAGAGTGCCTAGAGAGTATCATCGAAATGGCCATAGTGAGTGCCTAGAGAGGGCCTAGAGGGGACCATATAGATGGCCATAGTGAAGGCCTAGAGTGAGCCTAGTTGGAGCCATAGTGAGGGTCAAAGTGAGGCCCAAGAGAGGGCCTAGAGAGGACCATAGAGATGGCCATAGTGAGGGCCTAGAGATGGCCTAGACGGACCATAGAAATGACCATAGTGATGCCCAAGATACTGCCTAGAGATAACTATCATTGCAACCATAGTGAGGGCCTAGAGACGGCCTAGGGAGGACTATAAAGACTATCAGAGTGCGGGCATAGAGGGGCCTAGATAGGACCATAGATATGAGCATAGAGAGGGCCTAGAGAGGGCCTAGAGAAGACCATAGAGACAGTTATAGTGAGGGCCTAAAAGGGGACTAGAAAGGACCATAGATACGTCCATATTGACTGCCTAGAGAGTGCCTAGATGAGACCATAAGACCGTCATAGTTAGGACCTAGAAAGGGCCTATATGTGACCATAGAGACTCCCAAGTGAGGGCCTAGAGAGGGCCTAGAGAAGACCATAGAGATGACCATATTCAGGGCTTAGGGAGGACCTAGAGAAGACCATAGAGATGGCCATAGTGAGGGCATAGAGGGAGCCTAAAGAGGAACATAGAGACGGCCATAGTGATGGTCTAGAGAGTGCCTAGATAGGATTTTAGAGACCTTCATATTGACTGCCTAGAAAGTGACTAGATGGGACCATAGAGACAGTCATAGTGAGGGCCTAGAGAGGGCCTAGAGAAGACCATAGAGATGGCCACAGTCAGGACCTAGGGAGGGCCTAGAGAGGACCATAGAGACGGCCATAGTGAGGGCAGAGAAGGGGCCTAGAGAGCACCATAGAGACAGCCCATAGTGAGGGCCACGATGGGGACTAGAGTGCAACATAGATAGGAACATACTGCTTGTCTGGAGAGGGCCTAGATAGGACCATTGAGACCACAATAATGAGGTAGTAGAGTGGACCAGAGATGTCCTAGTGAGAACCATAGAGACAGCAAAAATGATTGCCTAGAGATGTCTTAGAGAGGACAATAGTGACGGCCATATTTATGGCCTAAAGAAGCCTAGAGAGGGCCTAGTGAGGACCTGGAGAGGACCATAGAGACAGCAATAATGAGGGCCTAAATAGGAACATAATGACGACTATAGTGAGGGCCTAGATGGGTCTTAGACAGGCCCTAAATATCTTGCTGAGAGGACCATAGAGACAGCCTAGTGAGGGCCTAGAGTTAGCCTATAGAGAACCATAGAAATGGCCATAGTGAGGTTCAAGAGGGGGCCTAGAGAGGACCATAGAGATGGCCATTTTCAGGAACTATATAGGGCCTAAAGAGGACCATAGAGATGGCTATAGTGAGGGCCTAGAGAGGACCTACAGAGGACCATAGAGACTGCCAGAGTTTGAGCATAGAGGGGGCCTATAAAGGACCATAGAGATGGCCATAGTGAGGGCATAGAGAATGCCAAGATGGGACCATAGAGAGGATCATAGTGAGGGCCTTGAGAGGGCCTAGATGGGACCATAGAGACTGCCATTTTGAGGCCTAGAGTGGTCCTAGAAAGGACCATATTGACAGCCCTAGTGAGGGCCTAGAGACAGCCTAGAAAGGACCATAGATATGGCCATAGTGAGGGACTAAGGGGTCCTAGATGTGACCATTGAGATGGCCATATGAGGGCCTAGAGAGAGCCTAGATAGGAACATAGATATGGCCATAGTGAGGGAATTGAGAAGACCTAGAGAAGACCATATAGACTGCCAAATGCGGGCATAGAGGGGACCTAGAGAGGACCATTGATACGGCCATAGTGAGGGAATTGAGAATGCCTAGAGAGGACATAGAGATGTCCATAGTGTGGCCCTAGAGAGGCTTACAGAGGACCATAGAGACGGCCATAGTGAGGGCCTAGAAGGTGCCTAGAGAAGAACATAGAGACCGCCATAGTGAGGACGCAGAGAGGGCTTAGAAAGGACCCATAGAGACGGCCATCCTGATGTCCAAGAGGGGTCCTATGTAGGAACTAGAGAGGACATAGAGACAGCCATAGTGGGTGCCTCACGATTGCCTAGATAGGATCATAGAGACGGCCATAGTGAAGGATTAGAGAGGACCTAAGAGAGGACCTAGAGAGGACCATAGAGACGCCATAGTGAGGCCTATAGGTGAACTGGAGAGGACCATAGAGACGACAATAATGAGGGCTTAGAAGGGGTCTAGAGAGCACCATACAGACAGCCATAGTAAGGGCATAGAAGGGCATGGGAGGAGCATAGAGACGACAATGTGAGGTGCTAGAGAGCACCTAGGTGGGACCATAGAGTTGTCCATTGTGAGGGCCTAGAAGGGCCAAGATGGGACCATAGAGATGTACATAGTTAGGCCATATAGAGGGCCGAGATGGGACCATATGGAAGGTAATAGTGACATCCTAGAAAGGCCTAAGAGTCGGCCATTGTGAGGGCCTAGAGAGGGTCTAAATGGGACCAGAGAAATGGCCATACTAAGGACCTAAAAAGGGCCTAGCTTGGATCATAGAGAAGGACATAGTGAAAGTCAAGAGAGGACATACATGGGTCCATAGAGATGGTCATAGTGAGACCTAGAAAGGGCCTAGCTAGGACCATAGAGACAGCCATAGTAAGAACCTAGAGAGAGGCCTAGATTGGAAACATAGAGAGGCCATAGTAAGGGCGTAGAAAAGGGTCTAGAGAGACCAATAGAGACAGCCATAGTGAGCACCTAGAGAGGGCCTAGTGAGGGCCATCGAAACAGCCGTTGGGAGGGCCTAGAGACCACCAAAGGAGTCCATAGACGACAGCCATAGTGAGGGCCTAGATGGGCCCTCTTGAGCACCATAGAGACAACCATACTGAGGGCCTAGAAGGGCCTAAAGAGGACCATAGAGACAGCAATAGTGATGTTCTAGAGAGAATCAGATGAGACCATAATACCCGCCATAGTGAGGGCATAGAAGGGCCGAGATGGGACCATGGAGAGGCCATAGTAAAGACATAGAGAAGGCTGAGATGGGACCATAGAGACGGTAATAGTGAGGACCCTAAGAAAGAGCCTAGACAGGATCATAGAAACGGCCATAGTGATGTCCTAGATAGGATCTTGATTGGACCACAGAGACGGCCATATTGAGGGGATATAGTGAGCCTAGAGAGGACCATTGAGATAGCCATAGTGAGGGCCTAGAGAGAACCTTGAGAGGACCATATAGTGAGCCAAAGTGAGGACCCTAGAGAGGGCCAGGAGAAGACCATAAAGACATCCATAGTGAGGATCTACAGAGGGCCTAGATAGGACCATAGAGATGACCAAAGAGAGGGCCTAGAGCGTGCCTAGAAAGGGCCTAGAGAGGTCCTAGTGAGGACCATAGAGACAGCCATCATGAGGGCCTAGAGAGGTCCTAGAGAGGACGATAGAGATGACCATATAGAAGGCCTAGAGAGGGACTAGAGAGGCTCAAGATAGGTCTTAGAAGGACCATATAGACAGTCTTAGTTAGGGCTTAGAGACAGCCTAGTGAGGACCATAGGGATGGCCATAGTGAGGGCCTAGAGAGGGCATAGAGAAGACCAAGAGATAACCATAGTGAGGGACCAGAGACGGCCTAGAGAGGACATAGATAATGGCCATAGTGGGAGCTTAGACGGAACCTAGAGAGGACAATAGAGACAACCATGGAGGGCCTAGAGAGGGCTTAGAGAGGGCTCGAGAGTTCCTAGAAAGGGACATAGAGATGGCCATAGTGAGGGCTAAGATGGGGACTAGAGAGTATAATAGAGAGGACCCTAGAGAGTGCCTAGAGATGGCCTACGGAGGACCATAAATAGTGCCAGAGTGATCACCTAGAGAGGGCCTAGAGAGTACCATAGAGATGGCCATAGTTAGGGCCTAGAGGGGGCCTAAAGAGCACCTTATAGACGGCCAAATAGAGGGCCAACATAAGGCCTAGAGAGAACCATAGAGATGGCCATAGAGAGGGCCTTGATAGACCATATAGACGGCCATATTGAGGGCCTAGATGTGCCTAGATGGGACCATAGAGATGGCCATAGTGATCGTCTAGAGTTGGACTCGAGAGGTCCATAGAGAAGGCAATAGTGAGGGCATAGAGGGGCCTAGATCGCTCCATCACGACTACTATATAGGGCCTAGAAAGGCCTAAGAGGATCATAGAGATGGCCATAGTGAGGCCCAGAGAGGGCCTAGAGAAGACCATAGAGACGGCCATAGTAGTGGTAAGATAGGGCATAGAGAGGACAATAGAGATGACATAGAGAGGGCCTAGAGACAGCCTAGGTAGGACCATAGAAATAACAATAGTGAGGGCCTAGAGTTGCACCTAGATAGGACCATAGATTCGCCATAGTGAGGGCCTAGAGGCTTCTAATAGAGACCATAGAGATGGCCATAATGAGGGCCTAGAGGGGTCCTAGAGAGGACCATAGAGATAGCCATAGTGAAGGCCTAGAGAGGGCCTAGAGAGGAACGTAGAGATGGCCATAGTGACCGCCTAGAGAGCACCTAGAGAGCGCCTAGAGAGGGCCTAGAGAGGTCCTAGTGAGGAACATATAGACTGCCATAGAGAAGGCCTAGTTGTGGCACGAGAGGACCATAGACACGGCCATAATGAGGGCCAAGAGCGGCCTGGAGAGCACAATAGTGACGGTCATAACGGAGTGCGAAAGAGGGCCTAGAGAGGACCATATAGATGACCATAATGAGGCCTGAGAGGGTCTAGAGGTTCCTAGTTATTGACCATAGAGACAGCCATACTGAGGTCCTAGATATGGCTTACAGAGTCTAAAAAGACAGTCATAGTTAAGGCCTAAAGAGTCCTAGAGAGGGCCTATGTGCAGTCCTAGAGAGGACCATAGAGACAGCATAGTGAGGGCAACAGACGGCCTAGAGAGGACCATAGAGATGGCCATAGTGAGGAGCTAGGGGTGTCCTACAGAGGACCATAGAGATGACCATAAGAGGGCCTAGAGAGGGCCTATATGGGGGCTAGAGAGGGACTAAGAGAGATCCTATAGAGGACCATAGAGACAGCCATAGTGAGGGGCTTAGATAGGGCTAGAAATGGCCTAGAGACCTAGAGAGAACCATTAAAGATGCCATAGTGAGGGCCTAGAGAGGATCTAGGGAGGACCATAGAGACAGCCATAGTGAGGTTCTATAGAGGGCCTAGATAGGACCATAGAGATGATCATTGAGAGTGCCTAGAAATGGTCTAGAGAAGACAATAGAGACAACCATAGTCAGGGCCAGAGGGCCTAGAAAGATGTCGTAGAGACGGCCATAGTGAGGAAAAAGATGGGGCCTAGAGAGAACCATAGAGAGGGCCGAGTGAGGGCTTATAGAGGGCCTAGATAGGACCATAGAGACTGCCAGAGTGTGAGCATAGAGGAGCCCTAGATTGAACCATAGAGATGGACATTGTGAAGGCTTAGAGAGAGCATAGATGGGGTCAAAATAGATGGCCAGAGTGAGTACCTAGAGAGGGCCTAGACAGGACCATAGGGATTGCCAGAGTGAGGGCCTAGAGAGGACCTAGGGAGGATCATAATCATGACCATAGAGAGAGCCTATAGAGGGCCTAGGGGGATTCTAGATAGGACCAAAGAGACAGCCCTAGTGATGCCTAGAAATGACATAGAGAGAACCATAGGGACTGCCATATGGTGGGCCCTAGAGAGGTCATAGAGAGGACCATAGATACAGCTATAGTGAGGTCCTAGAAATGGCCTAGAAGGACCATAGAGAAGACCATAGGGAGGCCTAGAAACGGCCTAGAGAAGACAATAAGCTGCCATAGTGAGGGCCTAGAATCAGCCTATAGAGTACCGAAGAGATAGCCATAGTAGGGCCTAGAGGGGGCCTAGAAAGCACCATAGAGAAAGCCATAGTGAGGGCCTAGAGAGGACTATAGAGACGACCATAGTAAGGGCCTAGAGAGGCTTAGAGAAGACCATCAAGATGGTCATAGTGAGGGCCTATAGAGGGCCTAGTTAGGACCATAGAGATGACCATAGACAGGGCCTAGAAATGGCCTAGAGAAGACAATAGAGTCGGCCATAGTGAGCGCCTATAGAGGGCCTAGATAGGACCATAGATACGACTGCCAGAGTGTGAGCATAGAGACCTAGACTGACCATAAAAATGGTCATTTTGAAGGACCACAGAGGGCATAGTGGGGCCATCTAGACATAGAAGTGATACCAAGAGGGTTTTTGACGGACCCTATGGACTGCCATAGTGAGGGCCTAGAGAAGGGCCTAGAAGAACCATAATGACGACCATAGAAATAGCCTAGAGGGCCTAGGAGGTCATAGAGATGGCCCAGGGAGGTTCTAGATAGGACCATAGAGACAGCCCTAGTGAGGGCTTAGAAAGGCATAGAGAGGACTGAGTCACTGACATATTGTGGGCCTAGGTTAGGGTTAGGGTTAGGTTAGGGTTAGGATAGAGGGCCTAGATAGGGACTAGATAGGGCCTAGAGAGGTCGCAGAGAGGGACCATAGATACAACTATAGTGAGGACCTACAGAAAGCCTAGCAGGACAATAGAGACTTGCCAGATTGTGGCATAGACATGGCCTAGATTGGACCTAGAGATGGCCATAGTGCGGCCTAGAGAGGGCCAGATGGAGCCATAGAACGGCCATATTGAGGGAAGGCCCTAGAAACCCATATAGAATTGGGGCCGGGACCATAGAAACGGCCATAGTGAGGGCCTAGAGGTGGACAAGAGAGGAACATAGAGACGGCAATATTGAGGCCTAGAGGAGGCGGGATAGCCCATACACACCATCATAGTAAGGGCCTAGAAGGGCCTAGAGAGGACCATAGAGACGATAATAGTGAGGTCCTAGAGAGGACCTACATGAGACAATAGAGACTGCCAGAGTGAGGGCCTAGAAGGCCCGAGATGGGATCATAAATACAGACATAGTGAGGCATAGAGAGGGCATAGAGAGGACCATATACCCCGCCATAGTGAGTGCCTAGAGAGGGCCTAGAAAGGACCATAGAGACGATCATAGTGAGGGCCTAGAAGATCCTAGATGGGACCATAGGATGGCGGCAAATTGGGGAAGGCCCTGTAGAGGGCATAGAGAGAAACCTCGAACGGCCATAGTGAGGGCCTTTGAGTGCCTGGAGAGGACTAAAATAGAGACTGCCATAGTGACTGCCCTAAGAGGGCCTAGAGAGGACCATAGAGACAGCCATAATAAGAACATAGAGGTGGCCTAAAGAAGACCATAATGATGACCATAGAGAGGGCCTAGATAAGATCTAGTGAGGGCCTAGACAGGCCTAGAGAGGTCCTAAAGAGGACCATAGAGACAGCCCCAGTGAGGGACTAGAGACAGCATACCAAGGACAATAGGGATGGCCATAGTGAAGGCCTAGATAGACCTTGAAAACACCTAGAGAGGTCATAGAGAGGCCATAGAGAAAGCCATAGTGAGCCCTAGTGATGGCCTATAGGGGACCATAGATTGAGGGTCCTAGTGGGGGCCCAGAGAGGACCATAGAGACAACATTGGGGAAAGGGCCTAGAGAGGACCTAAAGAGGACCAAGGAGACAGCCATTCTGAAGACCTAGAGAGGTCCTAGAGAGGACAATAGAGAAGCCATAGTGGGGGTCATAGAAACGGCCTAGAGAGAAAATAGAGAGGCCATAATGAGGGCCCACGGGTGGCCTATATGGACCATAGAGAAGGACATAATGAGCACCTAGAGAAGGCCTAGAGAGGACCAAGGAGACGGCCATACTGAGGGGCCTAGATGGGCCTAAAGTGGACCATAGAGATAGCATAGAGAGGGCCTAGATAAACCATATAGTGCCATAATTAGGGCCCAGAAAGGGCCTAGATGGGACCACAAAGAAGGCCATATTGAGGACCTGTAGGTGCCTAGTGAGGACCATAAAGATGGCCCAAGTGAGTACCTAGAAAGGGCATAGAAGGATAGAAAACCATAGAGACAACCTACAGTGGGCCTAGAGCAGGCCTAGAGAGCACCATAAAATGGCCATAGTGAAGGGCCTAGAGAGTATCCTAGATACGCCATAGTGACGGGCATAGAGAGGGCCTGGGTGGGATCATAGAGAATAGTGGGCCATAAGTGAAGGGCCTAGATAAAGTGAGGCCTGGGATGGGACTATAGAGATGTCCTTAATGAGGGCTTAGAGAGGGCCTTAGTGAGGGCCTTCAGAGGACTATAGAAATGGTAATAATGAGGGCCAGAGGGTGCCTAGAGAGGACCATAGATACTGTCATAGTGAGGGACTAGAAAGGGCCTAGATGTCCCATTGAGTTGACAATAGTGAGGCCTGGCAGGGCCTAGATGAGACCCTAGAGACAGGCATACTGCAGGCCTAGAAATGTCCTAGAGAGGACCATAGAGACGGCCTTTAGTGAGTCAAGAGAGGGTCTAGAAAGGACAATAAGAAGCATTATTAGGGCCTAGAGAAGGCCTAGATGGGACCATAGAGCCCATCCATAGTGAGCACCAAGTGAGGGCCTAAGATCCATCGATATGTCCATAGTGAAGGCTTATTGAGGGTCTAGAAAGAACCATAGAGACTGCCAGATACGGGCATAGAGGGGGGGCTAGAGAGGACAATAGAGACGCCTAGTGTGGGATAGATGGGGCCAGAGAGGACAACAGAGATGGACATAGTGAAGGCTGGGAAGGCCTAGAGAGCACCATAGAGATTTCTACAGTGAGGGCAACGAGTGGTCTAGATAGGACCATAGATACGTCACAGTGAAGACCTAGAGAGCCTAAGGATGACCATAGCAACTGCCATGTGAGGCCTAGAGGGGAATTAGGATGACCATAGGACTGCCATAGTAAGGGCCTAGAGGGGGCCTGGAGAGGACATAAAACAGCCATGGTGGGGCCTAAAGAGGGCCTAGAGAGGTCTAGAGAGGACCATAGGACATCCATAGTGAGGGATTAGAGACAGCCTAGAGAGGACCATAGAAAATGACCATATTAAGGGCTAGAGAGGGCCTACAGTTGGCCTACAGAGGTCCTATAGAGGATCATAGAGAGAGCCCATAGTGAGGGCATGAGAGGGCCAAGGTGGGATCATAGAGATGAACATAGTAAAGGCCTAGAAGGGCCTAGATGAGATCATGGATATGGTCATAATGTGGGCCTAGATAGGGCTGAGATTGGACAATAGAGATGGCCATAGTGAGGGCCTAGAGAGGGCTTAAGAGGACCATAGAGATGGTAATAGTGAGGGCCTAGAGGGTGCCTAGAAATGACTATAGATATGGACATAGTGAGGATCTAGAGAGGGCCTAGATGTGACCATTGCGACAGCTATAGTGAGGGCCTATCGACTGCCTAGATTTGACCATAGAGTTGAAAATAGTGAGGCCCTCGAGAGGGCCTAGATGGGACCATAAGACAGGCATATGAGGGCCTAGAGAGGGCCTAAAGAGGCATTAGTGAGTGTATAGAGAGGGACTAGAAAGACCCATAGAGTCAGCCATAGTGAGTAGCCTAGCGAGGGCCATTTGGGAACATAGAGACTGTCACAGTGAGGGCCTAGAGAGGGCCTAGATGTGACCATTGTTGATGGCCATAGTGAGGGCCTAGATAGAACCTAGAAGGACAATATAGATGGCCATAGTGAGTGCCTAGAGAGGGCCTATAGAGGACCATATAGCGACCATATTAGGGCCTAAGGAGGGAGTAGAGAGTGATAGAGCGGACCAGAGAAACAGCCTAGTGAGGGCCTAGTTGGGACCATAGAAATGCCATAGTGAAGGCCTAGAGATGGCCTAGATAGGACCATATAGACGATAACAGTGAGGGCCTAGAGGGTGCCTAGAGAGGACCAAGAAGGCATTAGGAGGACCTATAGGATGCTTAGTAGGACCGAAGATACGGCCAAGTGAGAGCCTAGAAGGGCTAGATGGACCATGTGAGGCCCATAGTGAGGGACTAGATAGAGCCTAGAAAGAAACCATAGAGACAGTCATAGTGAGGGCCTGAAGAGGACCTAGAGAGGACCAAAAAAGATGGCCCTTGTGAGGGCATAGATAGTGCCTTAGTTGGGACCATATCGATGGCCATAGTGAGGGCCTAGATGAGCCTAATATGGGATCATAGAGATGGACGTAGTGAGGGCCTAGAAAGGGCAGTGATGGGACCATATATGACTGCCAGAGTGAGGGCCTAGGTAGGGCCTAGACGGGATAATAGAGACTGAATATTTAGGGCCTAGAGGATGCTAAGAGAACCATGGATAGAACATAGTGAGGGCCTAGAGAGGTGCCTAGATTGGACCATTGAGATGGCCATAGTGAGGATCTAGAGAAGGCATGATCAGACTATATAGATGGCCATAGGGAGGGACATAAGAGGGCTAGATACGACCATAGAGCCTGGCAATAGTTGAGTGCCTAAGAGGGCCTTGAAAGGACCACAGAGACGGCCATAAAGAGGGCCTTGGAGAGGGCATAGATGTGACCATAGAGACAGCCATAGTGAGGGCCTTGAGAGGGCCTAGAGAGTACATAGAAACAACCATAGTGAGTGCCTAGAGAGGGCCTAAAAGACCATTGAGATGGCCATAATGAGGGCCTAGAGAAGACCATAGAGATTGACCATAGTGAAGGACTAGAGAAGGCCTAGAGAGGGTCTAGAGAGGTCCTAGATGGAACATACAGACAGCCATAGTGAGGGCCTAGAGACGTCTTGAGAGGACCATAGAGAGGGCCATACTGAGTGCCTAGAAGGGCCATGAGAGCCCTACCGAGGTCCTATAGTGACTAGATGGCCACAGTTAGGGCTAGACAGGGCATAGAGAGACCAAGAGTGCATAGGAGGGCTTGAGAAGCTAGAGAGGCCATATAGGACAAGCCATTGAGACATAGAGGGCTAGTGGACCTATAGAGAGGGCCTATGAGTAGAAGGGCCTAGATGGGACCATTAGGACGGTCTTTTAGCGCTGAGAGGGACAGATTGAGACCATAGAGATGACATAGTGACGGCCTAGAGAGGATCATAAGATGGAATTTGGGGCCTAGAAGGTGCCTAGAGAGAACCATAGATATGGCCATAGTGAGTGCCCAGAAAAGGCCCTATATGTCACCATTATAATGGCCATAGTGAGGGCCTAGAAAGGGCCTAGATTTGTCCATAGAGATGGCCATAGTCAGGACCTAGAGAGGGCCTAGTTGTGGGACATAGAATGGCCATACTGAAGCCTAGGGAGGGCGTAGATAGTAGGACAATAGAGACGGCCATAGTGAGTGTTTAGAGAAGGCCTAGAAAAGACAAAAGAGACGGCTATAGTGGAGGCCTAGAGAATGCCTAGATTGACTATAGAGATGGACTAGTGAGGGCTTAGAGAATATTAGAGAGAATCATAGAGACGGCCATAATGAGGGCTAAGAGAGGGCTTAGAGAGGTCCATAGAGACAGACAAGTGAGTGTCTAGAGAGGGAATAGAAAGAACATAGAGATGGTATAGTGAGGGCCTAACAGGATGACTAGGAGAAAGACCGATAGTAGGCCTAGTGAGGGCTAGAGAGGGCCTAGTGGGGATCATAGAGACGACCTTAAAGTAGGGCCTAGAGAGAACCATATAGACTGCCAGAATGCAGGCATTAGGGGCCTAGAGAGAATCATAGAGACAGTCATAGTGAGGCCCTAGATAAAGCCTACAGAGGACCATAGAGATGGACATAGTGATGGCCTAAAGAGGTCTAGATGGGACCGTAAAGACGACCATAGTGAGGGTCTAGAAAGGGCCTAGAGTTGACCATAGAGATGGCCTAATGAGGGCTATAGAGAGGGACAAGTGAGTACCATAGAGACGACCATAGAGTGTACCTAGAGAAGCTAGAGAGTGCCTAGAGAGGAACTAGAGAGGCCCCAGCGAGACAGCCATAGTTAGTGCCTGTCTGGACGGCCTAGAGACGATAATTGATAACGCCATAGTGAGGTCCTAGATGGGACCATAAAGATGACCATGGTGATGGCCTTGAGAGGGCCTAGAGAAGACAATAGAGATGGTCATAGTGAGGGCTACAGAGGGGGACTAGAGAGGACCTTAGAGTTGAGCATAGAGTGGGCATAGAGAGTAACTAGAGAGGGCTAGAGAGGAACTAGAGAGGACCATAGAGACAGCCATACTGAGTGCCTGGAGTCAGCCTAGAAAGGACCATAGAGTGACCCAACCACGGGTCTGATTATTGTGGGGTGTCTAGGTGGACCTTTACCTGAAAGAGACATGGGGTGAGAGAGAAAACAGAGACCATGCAGTGGGGAATTTTGTCAGGGTCTCCCTGTAATGCAGGGTAGCTACAATATATAGTTTTTGTCAAGTGAGAAAAGGGGGCAAAGAACTGGGTGGAGATTCCATTCACTCTTGATACGCGGAGCACTCTGCAGTTTGCCCTGGGTAAGGGTTCGTTTGAACAGGAAATCCTTTCTTGGTTGAAGGTCCGGTTTCCCAAAGAGGCAGTTTATTGCCGTAGATCATCTCACTGTTTGTAACTTATTGCCTAGACCATCCCACTGTTGTAACCAGCTCCCAGGAAATGCCAGACTGTTCCCGAGACCTGTGACCCGAGAAGTCCTTGTACTGACTAATCTTTCGGAAAGGGGGGGTAATTCCTGAGGTTCTCTTGGAACAGCAGGTAGCTTTGGGTTTGGCTCCCAACAATAGAGATGGCCATACTAAAGGCCTAGAAGGGCCTAGAGAGGACCATAGAAATGGCCGGAATGATGGGCCTAGATAGGGCCTAGAGAGGACAATAGAGCTGGTCATAGGGAGGGCCTAGATAGGGCTTAGAGTGGACTATAGAGACAGCCATAGTGTGGGCCTAGAGAGGGCCTAGAAAGAACATAGAGATGGTCATAGTGAGGGCCTAGAGGGTGCCTAGAGTGGACCATAGATATGACCATAATAAGGGCATAGAGAGGGCTGAAATGGGACTACAGAGATGGCCATAGTGAGGGCATAGAGAGGGCCTAGATTGGACTATAGTGACTCCCATAGTGAGGGCCTACAGTGTGCCTATAGAGGACCATAGATATGGCTATAGTTAGTGCCTAGATAGGGCCTAGATGTGACAATTAAAGATGCCTAGTGCAGGAAAGGGGAGATCTTAGAAGGGACCATAGAGTCGGCCATAGTGAGGGTCTATAGAGGGCCTATAGAGGCCCATAGATATGGCATAGTGAGGGACTAGAGAGTGCGAGATGAGACAATAGAGATGGTCATATTGAGGGCCTAGAGAGGGCCTAGTTAGGTCCACAGAGATGGTCATAGTGATGGCCTAGCGATGGCCTAAAATAGGACCATATAGACTGTCATAGTAAGGGCCTAGAGAGGGCTAGATGTGACCACTGAGAATGCCATTAATTAGGGCTTAGAGAGAGCTAGAAATGATCATAGAGATTGCCATAGTGAGGGTCTAGATGGCTCCTTCTGAGCATCATACAGAGGCCCATAGGTAGGTCCTTGAGAGGGCCTTTTGAGGACATAATGATGGCCATAGTGAGGGATAGAGAGTGCCTAGATGGGACCATATTGATGGCCATTGAGAGGGCTAGTAGGGCATAGATGGGACACATAGAGACGTCATAGTGAGGGCTTAAAGAGGATAATAGATATGGTAATAGTAAGGCCTAGAAGGTGCCAAGAGAGGACCATAGATATGGCCATAGTGAGAGGCTAGAGAGGGCCTAGATGGGGACCATTGAGATGGACATAGTGAGTGCCTAGAGATGGCCTAGAATGGGACCATAGAGACTGCCATAGTGAGGGCCTAGGGAGGGCCTAGATAGGACAAAGAGATGGCAATAGTGAGGACTAGAGAGGGCCTAGAAAGGCCATAGCTATGGTCACAGTGAGGGCCTAGAGCGGGCCTAGAGAGGACCATAGAGACGGAGATAGTGAGGGCTAGAGATGGCTTTAGATAGGACCATAGAGAATTGACATTGTGAGTGCCTAGAAGGGCCAAGATGAGACCATAGAGACGGCCATAGAAAGGGCCTAGAAGGGCATAGAGAGGTCCTAGACAGAACCATAAAGACAGCCATAGTGAGGTCCAAGAGACGACTTAGAGAGGACATAAGGCCATAGTTGGGCCTAAAGATGCCTGAGAGGGCCTAGCATGTTCCTAGAGAGGACCATAGAGACAGCATTAGTGATGGCCTTTAAGAAGGCTTTAGAGAGAACCATACTGGTGTCCATAGTGAAGGGACAAAGGGTCCTAGAGAGGACAAAAGAGACAGCAATAGTGAGTTGCCTAAGGGTGCCTGGATAGGACCTTAGAGACGGCCATAGTGAGGCCTAGATAGGGCCTAGAATGGGCTAGAGGTCCTAGAGAGGACCATCAAGATGGCATAGTGAGGGCCTATTGAGGGCCTAGATAGGACCATAGACGACCATAGAGAGTCCCTAGAGATGGCCTAGACGACCATAGAGATGACCATAATGAGGGCTAGAGGGGGCCTAGAAAGCACCAAGAGACAGCCATAGTGTGGACCTACATGTGGCCTAGAGAGAACCATAGAGATGGCCATAGTTAGTGACTAGAGATGACCTAGAGAGGACCATCAATACTGCCAGAGTGTGAGCATAGAGGGGGCCTATATTGGACCATAGAGATGGCCAAAGTGAAGGCCTGAGAGGGCCTAGATGGAGGTCATAGAGATGACCATAATGAGGGCCTATGAGGGGGCCTAGAAAGCACCAAAGAGACGGCCATAGTTGTGGACCTACATGTGGCCTAGAGAAAACCCCTTAGAGGACAGCCATAGTTAGTGATTAGAGATGACCTAGAGAGGGACCATAGAGACTGCCAGAGTGTGAGCATAGAGGGGCCTATATTGGATCATAGAGATGGCCAAAGTAAAGGCCTAGAGAGGGCCTAGATGGAGTCATAGAGATGGCCATAATGCGGGCCTAGAGAGGGCCTATAGAGGATCATAGATAATTGCCATAGTGAGGGCCAAGAACAGGGCCTAGAGTGGACACAGAGATGGCCAAAATAAGGGCCTAGAAAGTGCCTACAGAGGACCATAATGATGACCATAGACAGAGCCTAGAGAGGGGCCTAGAGGGAATAGAGACCGCCTAGAGAGGTCTAGATAGGACCATAGTGACAGCCTAGTAAAGACCTAGAAACAGCATAGAGGGCCATAGGGACAGCTATTTTTGAGGTCCTAGAGACGGCCTTGGGAGGATCATAGAGATTGCCATAATGGAGGCTACATATGGCCTAGAGAGGACATGAAAACGGCATAGTGAGGCCCTAAAGGGGACCTAGAGGAGCACATAGATTCAGCCATAGTGACGGCCCTAAAGAGGGACTTGAGAGGACATAGAGAAGGCCATAGAGAGGGCCCTAGATAGGACCATATAGAAAGCCATAGTGAGGGGCCTAGAAGGGCCTAGATGGGCCCATAAAGATGGACATAGTAAAGGCTGGAGGCGGACTAGAGAGGACATAGTTAGGGCAATAATGATGGCCTCTAGGAGTCATTGAGAGCACATACAGACAGCATAATAAGGGCTAGAGGGCCTAGAGAGGTCCTAGGAGAAACCATAGAGACAGCATATTTAGGGCCAAAGACGGCTAAAGAGGACAATAGGGAAAGCCATAGTTAGGGCCTTAAAGAGGCCTAGAGAAGGCCAAGGGAGGTCCTAGAGAGGACAATAGAGACAGCAATAGTGAGGGCCTAGAACAGCTAGAAAGATGTAGAGACGGCCATATTGAGGCCTAGATGGAGCCTAGAGAGGACCATAGAGATGACCAGAGAGAGGCCAGAGAGGGCCTAGAGAGGGCCTAGAGATGGGCCCAGAGCCAGAGGGACCATAGAGACCACATAGAGAGGCTAGAGAGAGCCTAGAGAGGACCATAGAGTGCCATAGGAGGCCTAGAGAGGGCTAGAGAGGGCCTAGAGAGGGCCAGATGAGGACCATAGAGACCACCATAGAGAGGGCTAGAGAGAGCCTAGAGAGGACCATAGAGACGACATAGTTCAAGGCCTAGAGAGGGCTGAGAAGACCTTCGAGTAGGCCATAGTGAGGGGCCTATAGAGGAGCTTAGAGAGGATATAGAGGACTGCCAGAATCAAGCACTAGAAGGGGCCTAGATTGTATCATAGAAATGACCATATTGTAAGGCCAGACAGGGCCTAGATGGGGCCATTGTGATGGTCATAGTTAGGGCTGAGAGGATCATAGGGATGGCCATAGTGAGGTCCTAGGGAGGACCTAGAGAGGACCATAGAGACAGCCCTAGCGGAGAATCGAAACAGCATAGAGAGGACCATAGGGGACTGCCATATTGAGGGCCGAGAGAGGACCTAGACAGGGCATAGAGAGGTCACAGAGAGGACCATAGATATAAACAATAGTGAGGTCATTACAGCATCTACAGAGGACCAACGGAGACTGCCAGATTTGTAAGCATAGAGTTGGCCTAGACCGACCATACAGATGGCCATAGTAAAGTCCGAGAGGGGACTAGATGGAGCCATACAGATGGCCATACTTAGGGTCTCAAAGAGCGCCTAGAGAGGACTAGAGGCACTACCATAGTTAGGGCCTAGAGAGGGCCTAGAGAGGACATATAGACAGTCATAGTGTGGGTCTAGAAGGGCCTAGATGGGACCGATGATACGGCCATAGTGAGGGCCTAGAGGTGGACTAGAGAGGACCTTAGAGACGGCAATACTGAGGGCTAGAGGGGGCCAGGAAAGCACCAGAGACCTCCATAGTAAGGGCCTAAAAGGGCCTAGAGAGGACCATAGAGAGGCAATGTGAGGTCTAGGAGGACATAGATGGGACCTAGAGACTGCCAATGTGAGGTCCTAGAGAGGGCCGAGATGGGACAATAAATATGGACATAGTGAGGGCAAGAGAGGGACTAGATGAGGACAGTATAGACCGCACAGTGTGGGCCTATAGAACACCACAGAGACTGCCAGAGTGAGAGTACTGAGGGGCAAAGAGAGGACCATAGAGATGGGGATAATGAGGGCATAGAGAGGGCCTAGATGGGACCTAGTAATGGCCATAGTGAGGGCCTAGAGATTGAACGGAGAAGACCATAGAGACTGCCATAGTGAGTGCCTAGATAGGGCCTAGAGACGACCATAGAGAGGGCATATAGAGGGTCGAGAGAGGGCCTAGAACGGGCTAGAGAGGTTCATAGAGACGGTCATAGTAAGGGCATAGAGGTGGCCTAAAGAGGGCCATAATGACAATCCTAGAGAGGGCTAGAGAGGGCCTAGACAGGGTCTAGAGAGGGCCTGGGGAGGTCCTAGAATGGACCATAGAGACAGCCCTAATGAGAGACTAGAGATGGCATACAGAGGACCATAGGCAGGCCTTAGTGAGGGCCTTGTGAGGGCCTTGAAAGGTCTAGAGAGGTCATAGAGAAGACCATAGAGAAAAGCCATAGTGAGGGCCTAGAGATGGCCTATAGCGGATCCAAGGTAGTGAGGGCCTAGAGAGGCCTACATAGGACCATAGGGATGACTATAAAGAGGCCCTAGAGATGGCTTAGAGAGGGCCTGGAGAGTTCCTAGAGACGACCATAGAGACAGCCATATGGGGCTAGATAGGGCTAGAGAGGACCATAGAGATGAACATAGAGAGTGACTAGAAGCTCGTTGAGAGGGCCTAAAGAGGTCTAGAGATGACCATAGATACACCCAATTGTGAGGGCCTAGAAACGGCTAGATATGTCCATACAGTTGACCATAGTGAGGGCCTCGAAGTAGCCTTGAGAGGACCATAGACACGGCCATACTGAGGGCCAAGAGAGGGCCTAGAAAGGGCCTAGAGAGGTCCTATAGAGGACCATAGAGAAAGGCATTGTGAGGACCTAGATAGGACCTAGAAAGGGCTAGAGTTACTAGATAGTACCATAGAGACGACCATAGAGGACCTAGAGACAGCCTAGAGAGGACCATAGAATGGCCATAGTGAGGCCTAGTGGGGGGGCTAGAGAGGACCATAGAGACAGACCTAGTGAGGGCCTAGAGGACTGCCTTGAGAGGACCATAGGGATGGCCATCATGAGGTCATAGAGCAGGCCTAGAGAGTACCATAGAGACACCCATAGTGAGGGCCTATAGAAGGCCTAGAAAGGACCATAGATACGGAATACTGAGAGGGTCTGGGAGAATTCCTTAAGAGGACCATATAGATGGCCTAAGATATGGCCATAGATGGTCATATAGATGGTATAGAGAGGGCATACATGGGACCATAGAGACCACCATAGTGAGGCCCTAAAGAGGGCTAGAGAGGTCCGTCAAGACGACCATAGTGAGAGCCTAGCGAGAGCCTAAGGAGGACCATAGAGACTGCATATGGGAACAAGAGGGACCTAGAGAGGACAATAGAGACAGCCATAGTGGGGGCCTATATAGGGCAGATAGCACCATAGAGACTGCCATAGTGTGGGCATAGAAGGGGCATAGAATAGGACCAAATAGAGCCGGTCATAGAGAGGGCCTAAATAGGGCTTAGAGAGGATCATAGAGGAGACCATAGCGAGGACTTGAGGGGGCCTAGATAGGACCATATAGATGGCAAAATTGAGACCTAGAGAGGGCCTATGGAGGAAAAATCCACCCGACATAATGAGGGCCTAGAGTGGGCCTGACAGGACCATAGATATGATCAAAGTGAGGGCCTGAGAGGACCTAGTGGGGGCTTAACGTGGACTAGAGAGAACCTTTTAGTGACAAACCTTTTAGAGGGCCTGAAACCCCTAGAGGGACCTTTGGGGGGGGCCATAGTGAGGGCCTGAGAGGGCCAAAAAGGGGAACCTTAGGGGACAGACAAAAGTGGAAGGGCCTAGAAGGACTAGAGGGGACCATAGAGACTGCCAAAGTGAGGCCCTAGGGAGAGCCATAAAAAG
>JAJTUV010004041.1:0-29611 GCA_021653895.1 Mastomys natalensis | reverse complement strand
GGATTAGTTGAGCCATATGCTTGGCTCATACTGACTATGCCCACTGCAAAAAGCTTCTTCACCAAGACTGACTGTATCCCAGTGTGGTAGTTTGAATATGCTTGGCCAGGAGTGGCTTATTAGGAGATGTGGCCTTGTTGGAGAAGGTGTATCCTGGATGGAACAAGTGTGCCAATGTGGAAGTGGACTTTGAGATCTTTCTCCTAGCCATGTGGAGGCCGAAATTCTGCAGTCTGCCTTTGAATCAAGATGTAGAACTTTCAGCGCTTCCTACAGCCCCACATCTGCCTGGATGCTGCCATGCTCCTATATGAGTAATAGACTGAATCTCTGAAACTGTAAGCCAGTTCCAATTAAATGCCCTAATACAAGCTGCATTGGTCTTGGTGTTTCTTGCCAGCAATAATACACTAAGACAGAAATTGATACCAGGAGTAGGGTATTGTTGTGACAGTCCTCACTTTGCTTTTGTTTGCAGAATGTGGATTTTGGGGCTGTGGATTTTGAGGCACTTAAATGCCTCAAGTAATAATAAAGTAATAATAAAGTGGCACCAGGAAGTGAAATGGAGCTAAATCCTGGTTCAAGGAGATATAGAGATTAAGGGAGTGATGATCTCAGAGCCAGACCTCACCAAGCCAAGCTTATTGGGTGTCTGTTTTGACATTGAACAAGCAGTAGTTTGGACTTTTATTCTGGAATGAACTATAATCCTGAAATTGAGGGCACACTTTTGATCTAAATCTTGAGGCTAGAAGATACACACTTTGATCCAGATCTTGAGGGACTATGGCTATGTAAAACTTAGGCCTAGGCAAGTTGGTGCACAACACCTTTAATCCCAGGAGACAAATCCAAGCAGATCTTAGAGTTTAAGGCCATTCAGGGACAAAGGAAGTTCTAGGTGTAGAAAAGATTAAGTCCAGGCATGGCAGTACACACCTTTAATCCCAGCATTCATGAGGCAGAACCATACAGATCTCTGAATTTAAGAGCAATCTACACAGTAGGTTTCAGTCCAGCCAAGTTTAGGCACTGAGGGAAGTGGAAAACAGAGAGCTGGTAAAAGAATAAGGGAGTGAGGCATATTCTAGACACAGCAAGTAGTAGAACTGGGAATCGTTGGTCATAACAATCTGGCTTTACAGTAAAGAATAAAAGGTACTACTGGGACAATTGATGCTGGTTAGCTGGACCTAAGAAATTAGCAGTGATTAAGAAGAGACCAGCATCACTGAGGCAAATTCTTCTGGGAATTATTTTTTGAGAGCACAAAAAAAGCTGTGTTTGAGAGATACAAGGTTGTAATTCTTGCTGCATCTGGACTTAGTAATGTGTAAGAATAACCCAGGTGGTATTGGTTTTTCAAGTATGAAGGAGTCATAGAGGGCAGCTGAGTTTCAGCACTGTGAGAGGCCAGGAAAAGCCATTGGTAAAGGTGCTTCCCCAGTTGCAATAGATAGCTGATAACTAAGGGGGACATACTAAGAAACTGAGGTTTGGCTCTATCAGGTAAGCCTATGAGAGGCTATTGGTGAAGCCTAGTTGCAGCAGAAGACCCCAGCATATTGGAGATGCCAGTATCATGGGATGACCACCTAGAACTGCAGCAGGAGTGGAGTGGAGTCAACCACAACCAATAATGCTTCAAAGGCAAAGCTGGAGAAGTGATGCAAGCCCTTTAGGATATCCCAGAGGATCATGAGAAGATCCCAGATCATGGAACAAGAGGCTGTGAGCTGAGGAAATCTGCTAACAGGGGTCATACCAGCCCAGGAGAAAGAAGATTGTTATAATCAACAAAGATGAAAAAGGAGTCAGAGACCTGAACATTGCTTTGATATGAGACATGGAGATGCAGTTTGGAGTTACCTAGTTGTTTTCTTGTCTTACTTTAGTCTAGTCTCTCTGTATATGGAATTTTTGATAGTATTATATGCATTGTGATGTTGAAGTTATGTGATCTGCTGCTTGATTTTGATTTTGTAGGGAATTACAGTTAAGTAATTGAACCTCCGAAAAGACTTTGAACTTTGGACTTTTAGCATTGTTGAGACTGCTATAGACTATAGGAACTTTCAAACCTGGATGAAATACTTTTTGCATCTTGCATTTTTAAGTATGCTTTCTAAAGATTCATGTGTTTGAATAAGCCTACGGAGTCTAGGCAGTGAAATATAGTGGTTTGATTATGTTTTGTCTAAGGAGTGGTAATTTTAGGAAGCATGGCCTTTTTGGAGTAGGTGTGGCCTTGTTGGAAAAAGTGCATCAATGTGGGGGTGGACTTTGAGACTCTTATCCTAGCCAAATAGAAGCCAATATTCTCCTGTCTGCCTATGGATCAAGATGTAGAACTGTTGGATCTTCATCCAACCCTCTGTCTGCGTGGATCCTGCCATGTCCCTGCCTTGATAATGGACTGAAACTCTAAACCTGTAAGCCAGTCCCAAATAAATGTTGTTCATCATTATAATTGTGCTTCTTAACCGTTTTCATTTTTCTATAAATTCAAAGCTCAATTGTACAGAGCTTAGAGGAGGCTGCTGTACTTTGCTTTACAATTATGGGCCCTCTCCTATGTCTGCCTAAGCAAACAAACACCTAGCCTATATTCAGTTTCTACTAATTATCCTCCTCCTTCATCAAGTACACTGATATGTCCCTCATTTCCCACTAAGCTGTAGTCACTGTAATGAACAAAAAGCTCTTCAGTTCTTACATGATGCTAGAGGAGGCAAACAATATGCAGAAAACACAAAGAAGTTTGCCCTGGGTGTATGGTTAGCCTCTGTAATAAGGATTACACCCTCTCAGCAGAGAAAAGGATGTAAAATTGTCTAAGCACCATTAATATTTCTGTGGGCAGAGTGACATAAACTGCCTAGATTTGAGGGAGGATTTGTAGGGTTATGGGGTCCCACTTCTGCTCTGCTAGCAACAGGGCTCAGCCACTCAGGGAGGTAGGACATTGGAGTTTTGACCATGCTTACCCAACAATGTCAATGGGTGGGTATCCTGTTGTATGGCATTCCCAGGACACAGCTCCAGGATCCAGAAAGTTCAGCCTGAGGTGCAGGACAGTAGAAGCTGGCTCAGGAGTCCCTGGGCCTTCAACAAGGCCAAGGCCATGTGATTCTCAGGCTCTTAGACACCCAGGCTCCTCTGGAAGTCCCTGAAGAACTGAGAATGAAGTGGGGGCCAACAGGCTAGATCTAGCCCGACCAAGTTGGGAAAAGGAGGAGAGAGTCCTTGGCTTGATGGGAGCAGGCTTGAGCTTAGGTTTGGTGGTAGCTGTGTCTGGGAGCACAGAGAAGCCTTTTACAGGAAACTAGACAGTGGCTCTATAGGCTAGGACTTCTTAATAGCTCCTCATGGAGTATCTCAATGAAAAGAGACAGTCCATGGATTATAGGCATTTATTGTCATGGTGGAAAGTGGGTGAATAAAATCATACCCCACTCCTCAGGGTTGACCTGTGGTTAAAGACCATTTTCAGGGAGTAATATCTGGGAAGGAAAGCTTATTGGCCAAGCTCTCCAGGCCTTTAGTTACCTCATTTGAATGGAGATCTGTCATGAGCCTATGTGAACATAGGTCACATCCTCTACCTGTGGATGGGCTTAGGGTATTGCCCTTACATGACTGATGGCCACAAAATTATGGAGGGCTGCAGCAAGTGACAAGGGCCTGATGCCCAGGTACAGGCGAAATATGAACTTTCACTTCAAGGTCTCTGGGGTTTCCATACTTAGCTCAACCAGGAACCAAGATACCTTTCACAGTCCTATAAGAAATAGGGGTATTTTAGGGAAGCAATGGCTCAGTGGTGTAGATGTGTCAGTTTCTCACTTAATTAGCATAATTCAAAATCAAGAAATAACTTAAAAAATAGTAACATAAGACCAAGTTTACAACAGCCTATCAAAACCAGGAGCCGGGCAACTTCAGTCCCTCTTTTTTCTAGTGGTTTTGCTAAAGACAATGGTTTAGCTCTCTCTGCAGGAGTGTTCATCATCTCCAGCTTTAAAAGTCAGTTATGTACATTTGTTTTGCAGCATCTTGCACAATACATTGATTCTGTTCTTTTCTCATGAAGTCAGCTTTTATTAAGCAATTTCCTCTTCTCACTTTGGTCAAGAGGAGGGACATATATCATGAGTTTCAGTATCACTCTGAGGTAATTTAGTTCTGCCTTTCATTTTGGAGCCTCTTAGGGGATACTGACAAAGAAACTTTTCCCCAATTCACGAATAATTTCCCTCCACAGCGATCACTTCATGATAGAGACACAGGTAACAGTTTCTCTTATTGTTTTTCTATCGATTGAGCAAATATACTCTAGAGAATTTCAGATGGCATGAGATGGAATATCTGTTTGTTGTGTTAGATTCAGGTTAACTCTGGCAGCATGTGAAAACTGTTAACCTGCACTGGTTATTTTCTTTCAGAGTACGTTGTGACTTGTGGGCTAGGAAATTAAGGTAGAGGGGTCTTTGGTGTTCATTACTCCTTAACTATGACAAATGTTTTTACATTATCCTTTTGAATGATGACATGAAATGAGCCAGGGAAGATGGGTCAATTTGTAAAAGTATTAGCTACACAATCCTGAGCTAATACCTAAATTTGATCCTTGAAACTCACATGAAGGGGGATTGAGAGAAATCACTCTGTAAAGCTGTTTTCAGGACATGTCACCTTGTCTTTATGAACTCTACCCTAAGAGCAATAATAATAATAAATAGCAATTTTTAAACAGAATTCTGTAATGGAAGGATTTTTTAGGTCAAGAAATAAGGAAAAACATGAATCATTAAAGAAAACTTAATAAATTAAAGAACTAGATAAGAATGGTATCAATGTGCAGCTTGTTGTCTTTATTAAGTGCTGGCTCTAATTATTAATGTAAGGGTAAATTCAGGTACAAATACTTACGTTTACTACTATATTGATATCTATTATCTGATTGTGTCCCTTATGGGCATTAGCTCAAGTATACTACATAGTGACTAAATTTGCTTTAATATAGCCTCCCATTGCAACATCATGTATGAATATATTATATGTGATATGATTGTGTACATGGAATGATTGGAGATTAAACTTCAGATTCTATCCTCTACGCCTCTCTCTGTTGCTCCCACATCCCACCCAGAAATGTCACCTTTTTAATTTCCTGGATCGGCAGTTGCTAAATGTTACAGATCATTTCTGAAACTTTTGAGACATGAAACTCAGATAAGAGAGAGAATATTCAGTATGGTCTTTTTGGGTCTGATGTATCCCACTCAGTAAGATCTTTCTTAGTTGAAACCATTTAGCAGGTCCAACCGTTGAGAGGAGTGTGTAGACTCCTGCTAAGTAGAAAGGTTGGAGATTTCAGCTAATTGAGGTTTCAACCCAATAGATACTTATGTGTCTTGGATCACCTGCAGTATTAACCTTTAAATATTCTTATGAAGGTATTATCAGGGAAACTCTGAAAATCATGAATAAATAAAAAGACTAAAAGTACATATAATATTCATGTGTTTATCAAAATGTGTAAATAATTTTAAAGCAACATTTTTATTTATTACTAAAGTTTTTATCTTTGTTATTTGGATAGATTGTTTAAAATTTTTCAATGACTTTCAGTGGTACCAATTTTAACTAACATATTTATGTGCTGAACATATTGAACAAACAGGCTTAGTCAATATTATAATTACTTATTAGTAACATTTAAATTATTTCCATATTTCCTAAAAGTAATTGCCGGGACCATTAGAAATATAAACAACATTAACACAAAATTGCAAAGGGTTTTGATCTGTAATGGAAATCGGCTCAGTCTATATCAGGGTATTTGTATCATTAAGTGAGTTAGTCAGGCCTACCCTTTCACAACCCTCTGTTTCATCAGATTCAGGTACCTTCCTAAAGGTGGACATTTTAACTTTTTCTTTAGAAATCACTCAAGGACACAATTTAACAAAGTTCATACTCTACAAGCTCCAAAGATGAATGAGCAGGAGGCAAATTCCTCAGCTGTGAGATTCCATAAGTCTTCAGGGTTGCAGAACCAAGTGAGGCCTGAGGAGACTCAGAGGCCCAAAGAAGCTGGGCACAGAGGTAAAGGTTTTAAGTGCTTAAAATCATGTGTTTTTATGGATTTTAAATTTTTAACAATTTAAAAAATATTCTACTGTATTTTATTGAAAACTTATATCTTCCTTTTCCTCTGGGCCTGTTATACAGAAGTATGGGTGGGAAGAAAATAGTGTTCTTTGAAGGGTAATAATATATAAAATTGTTCAAAATTAAGATTATATAATAAAGCAATAAAGTTTTAAAATTAAACAACAGAAAGAAAAAATATAACCCGACTTCTATTTTTTAATGTGTTACCTGGTAATAGAAGAAAGCAGATGGGCAGAGTAGAATAATGGGAGTCAATAAGAAAAAAAAATTCTTGAGATTCAAGCAGAATTGAGAAACCATTAGACCATTTTTTTAATGAGTCTAGTCAAAAAGAATTCTGAAAATTATAAAACTAATTGAGAAACTAGAATCTGAAAAATCATGAAATGTTCTAGAGACACAATTCATACAGAAATGAAGTTTATGCATTTGAAGCAAAACATTCATTAAGAAAGAAGTGTTTTACTTGTCCTAAATATCCCAACAATTAATTCAAGAAGACACCAACAGTTGTCCATCAGAAAAGGAAGTGTCCAGAGAACGAAGTTTCAGAGGAAAGAGAGGGATGACAGTTTATTGGGGTGGTAATGAGGAAACCCCAGTGTGAGTTCCAGAAAATGTCAAAGAATAATTTTGTTTATTAATGAAATAGTGAATTTCTCACATTTGATCTCTCTTTTCTGTTACTCTGCACATACTGTCCCAGGGATACACCAAGCTGAGACTTTTTACTCCTTTGATTTAGTGGTAACCAGAGGCATGAGTTTAATATTCCAGATGCCTTAGATACATCAAAATGTTTAGTATTATATAGAGCAAAATGGAACTTACAGGGAAAAAGCGATAGTGGCACTTTCAAGGATGGGGATGTATACAGATTAGGTCCAAAGCAGCTCTGGTTCCCTACCAGTTCTCAAGACCATCCATCCCTATTTCCTTTCTCTCCATTCTCAGGTGTGCTCCCTTATTAGACTGCAAAATCCAGTTTGGTATCTTGTATTTGAATTGTACCTATGCCTCCAGTGCTTTCTGTAGAATGTACCTCAGTTCCTGGAGAACTGAGTGAGGGCACATGCCTGTCATAAAGCTCCTTCTAAGCTGAGTCAGGAGAATTCACAATACAAATCCAAGGATGAAATAAGTTCAAAATTTTGTGAAATTTTCTGAAACTTCACACATGTAGGAATATTACAATGAGTGCATTTTAGATAGAAATCTAGAATTTGAAAGCACATTTTCTGTCAGTTTGTATCATTGACTTTTGCAAAATTTCCCATTGTTTGCATGCTACACACATGGCAACTAATATTTGGATGTAACCTTTATATGGTGATGATTTTCTGGCTTTGTTTTGTTGATTTAAGTGTGTTCAGTCCCCTGGCTGCTCATTGTGATAGTTCTTGGAATCCTCTATTCCCTTCGGCTGGTCATTTTTGCAGTGTTGGTGACAAACAGTAAGTAATTGATATACATCTTCTTGGACTTATGCCTAAAATATAGCTTTAAACATGAATGATGCAGTTACACACTCTATCTACTGTCCTGCCTATAGTCTGGTGATGAGATAGAATCCCTTGCCCTACCTCTTTACATACCTATCTAATGTGTTAGATCTGGGGCTGTTTGGAATTGCACTTTTTCGTCTCATTCTTTTTTTTTTTTTTTTTATTGGAAATTTTTTTACATTTCAAGTGTTCTCTCCTTACCCCATTTCCCCCCTCCCTCCCAGGAACTCACTATCCCTTCCCCCCTCCTCCTGCCTCCACGCTGGTGTACCCCCACCCACCCTCCCCCGTACCTCACCTCCCCACCGTCGAGTATCCCCCCCTCCCCGCCACGACGTCCAGCCTACATGGGACCAAGGATCTCTTCTCCCACTTATATATAGCTCCCTTGCCTATATAGCTGGAGCCATGGGTCCCTCCCTAAGTGCTACCAGGCTGGTAGTTTAGACCCTGGGGGCTCTGGTTGGTTGGTATTTTTGCTTTCCTCATGGTGTCACGAATCCTCTCAACTCTTCAGCCTTCACTCTATCTTCTCCATTGGGAACCCCATGATCAGTTTAATGGTTAGCAGTGAGCATCTGCCTCTGAGTATGTCAGACTCTTGCAGACTTCTAAGGAGACAGCTATATCAGGCTCCTGTCAGCGTGTACATCCTGACACATGTTCCTTCTATACACTTGGTGATAGTCTGAATTCTGAGCTAAGGTGATTTGAATTTTATGTAAACATTTTGTGATAAAGAGCTCTGCAAAAATTAAATGAACTTCTTTTCCTTATTCTTCAATGCATATGGTGGTCGTGAATAAATAAAAATTCTTCAACAGTTCAAAGACATTTAATGTTATGCTTTCTTTGATTTCTTCACATTTAAAAGAAAATCACTCCAAGTCTGTGTTTTATCACAGTTTATATATGTGGATATTTACCTGTCTATATGCTCCAATCAGAAGTTTTCCATTTCTTTTTTTTTTTTTTTTTTTTTTTTTTTTGGTTTTTTGAGACAGGGTTTCTCTGTTTAGCTCGGGCTGTCCTGGAACTCACTCTGTAGACCAGGCTGGCCTCGAACTCAGAAATCCGCCTGCCTCTAACCTCCTAAGTGCTGGGATTAAAGGCATGCACCACCACCGCCTGGCAGGTTTTCCATTCTTAACATTTCTTTTTAGTCCAAATTTTCATGGTGTTTAAGTATTTGCTGAATATTTTAAGTATTTATTTTTATCTTTGTACTATATAAAATGGAGTGAATGCAAGTTATTTCCACCATAATTTGATTCGCCTTTATTACTTATTTTATATTAAACTGTTTGATAGAGAAAACTTGATGTATCTATTTCTATATTTAGTTAATTCATGTCCTAATTTACAAATGTTAAAGTTCCAAAGAAAATAATGATGTGTGTTGGCTGTCAACATGAAATTATTTTGCTAATCTTAAATTTTAATATTTGATGTTATATATATTCAATGTTATATATGTTTCTAATTTTAGTTTTTCAGTATAGTCAAGAAAAACATGAATTGCATGAAATTCTAACTAATATCCACCATAACTATGGCATCATGCAAAATGACATGAACTTAAAGGAAGAAATACTGAGAAATAAGCATATCAACTGTAGTGCAGTCAATGATATACTGGACTCCATCAATGGAGAACAGGAAAGATGGTACAGAGAAACCAAGACTGTTTTAAATTCCTCACAGTGCACAGGTATGGAGCAGAGGAAATCTTGAATACAGAATTGCATTATTATCTATTGTTTACTCTGCAGAAGCTTTGAAGTCCAAGCAACAGCTTAAGATGCTGATGATCTCTGGGTTAATCCTTTGAGGGTTATCTTATTTCACATAGGGGCTTGGAAACCCAGAAATCCCTGTTTAGATTTGGAGAATTTTACAATTTCCAAAAGTTAGTGTCTGTTAGACACTACTCTTGATATGATCGCTGGGAAAGGAATTACAAATAAGTAGTACCCCGAGAATTTTAATTGTTTTTGCCTATGGGAAAATATGAGTCTCAAACTTGGTTGCTGACAGAACATGGGAGTTGTGAGTGTTTATCAAATATGCAAATATGGACTTAGAACATTTAAATGGATGTAGTTATAAAAATAATGGTGTTTGTTGTGTGTGTATTTTCCATCCGACTTGTTTGAAAGAGATGGCCAGTAGAATGGTGTGATGCTTTTCATTAGGAAAAGACAAATACATTTAAAACTGGTACATCCTAAAATATGTGACAGAGGGAAAAATCTCCAAAACCAACTTTGAAGTATTCCAGACCCATGAAAAAGGTTTTGTGGCATTACTTTAAAATCAATCATTATCTGTAAAAGGAATAATGATGTAATCCTGTGAATATGATGTTGAGTGAGTAAGATTTTCACTTTCAGGACAATGTGGACAGTCTCCCAATTTACAGGCCTGCCAGTGCTAAACAATGATACGTTTTCACAGACACACAAGGGTGGAGGTAAAGTTTAATGTAACATGGCCATCCCCAGCACCTCAGTAAGCAAAATATTTATATTGAAGTGATCTTTTTACACAAATTGCACACACTTTAATGTATTGAACTTGAAACAGTTGGACATGTGGGGACAACCCTTAAGGCATCAAAATAATCAAGAGATCAGAGTGTCAACACCAAAACCTCCTTTGTAGGTTTTTTATTTCTCTTAGGGGAATAGCATTTAACATAGAAATGTATCATGCTAAGTACACAGTAGAGTGTGGACCAGTGTGAACACAATGCTTTACTGTAGACCTAGAATTCTGTCATCAGTTTAACTGCCTCGAGTAGCAAGTGCTTTGCCTGCCCTCCAGCCCCTGGTATCTCACAAGTGTGTGCTTCATCGAACTTGGCTGTTTTAGAAACATTATCAGCATGGAATCAAAAATGTAGTCCTTGGCCTGGTGTGTTTCACTTTGTACACTATCCACAAGGTCATAAGTTTTGTCAAATAGATCACTATCTTCTTTTGGGTTGTTGTGAGACATGATGTCATTCATGGAACACACCATGTGTAGAGAAGTTTGACGTGGAAGTCACTGCTTAGCCTTGGAAGGCCTCAATTGATACAGATCTTCTGTCTGTCTCTTTGGAGTGCTCAGGTTGTAGGCATAAGTCATTCTTTCCAGTTGATTCACATCACTTTTAAGGATGAACAGTATTCTTTTGTGTGTATGTGTTACATTTTCTCCACTGATTCATCCATGATTGACACAGGAAATGTTTCTATATCTTTATGTTATTAACAATGTTGCATAGATCATCGGTGTCCAGGGATATTTGGGCATTATAGAATCTCAATTTCTGAGACCTGTGAGATTTTACCTCTTTTTAAAAATCTTGTATTTATGTGTTTGTTTGTTTGTTTGTTTGTTTGTTTTCAACTCCAGATTTTATTCCCCTCCAGGTTCACACACCCTCACCATGCCAGACCTCTAAACTCCCTGGGGCCTCCAGTCTCTTGAGGGTTAGGGTATTTTCTATGGCCAAACCCAGACTCAGCAGTCCTGTGTTTTATATGTATTGGAGTCTTCACATCAGTTGGTATATGTTGCCTGGTTGGTTGTTGAGTGTCTGAGAGATCTCATGCGGTTCAAGTTAATTGAGACTGCTGGTCCTCCTAAAGGGTTGCCCTCCTCCTCAGCTTCTCCCATCTTTCCCCTAATTCAACCAAAGGGGTCAGCAGGTTTTGTCCATTGGTTGGGTGCAAATATCTGCATCTGACTTTTTCTGCTGCTTGTTGAGCTTTTACCTTCTTTTTAAATCACAGCTTAATACATGCATTGTTGTAGTAACAGAATACTAGAAAATAATAAGTTTAACCATTTACTTTCTCTGTTGTAGGCAGTGAAGTTGAAATACACTGGTTCTGCATTGGTATTAAATGTTATTATTTCATCAAGGACAGAAAGACATGGCTTGGATGTAAACAGACCTGCCAGAATTATCGCTTATCCCTTCTGAAGATAGATGATCAGGATGAACTGGTATCGTAGACACTTACTTGCTCCTTTATTCTCTTAGACTCCGTCTCTAACCTGAATAATTAGATACTCAATCCATGGTTTTTTTTTTTTCTCATATGTTTATGGTCCCTGTAATGTGAAGAAAATTGTGGGGCACAGGTCTGTTAAGAGGAGACTTGTTACTACAAAGACACTTGTATCTTTAAGGCTCCTTCCTTTTTAGGAGTCTACAAGACAGTCCCTCAGAAAGATGTCTTTCTCTCATGAAGTTTAACCCTTTGATGCAGCATATCCTGTGACTGACTATCCCATAGAGTGCCAAATAAAATCCTCGCTATCTAGAGTTTGCTCTTTGGAACCCAGAAGTGAGGCTACCTCAGATGAGTAATCAGATGACAACAGAGAAAGTAGCTGAGCTCCGGGCCTGTCTCCAAAATGTGATGATATGACACATGTGGAAATAAATAGTTTGATCAGTTACCCCATGGTTATTTACACTGTAACTGTCCATATCTTTACTGCATAGTAATTTTATGTTTTGAAAACACATATCCATCTTTAAAAATCACTATTTAAAAGAAAACAAAGTTTTCAAATTTCTGACCTTCCTTGTTAAATGATTTCTAATGAATCTATTCAAATATGAAGTGTATATATTTCTAGAGGAGTGATTTCAGTATCACATTGATATCTTGGTATATATAACATAGAACAATATTTATACAACAACTTAATACAGCGACATAAAAGGATTTTAATGTCAAATAATATTGTAATTTTCCACTTAATACAGTATCATAACCAATTTTTAAAATTTTATCATTGTTATTATTATTACTTGTAGTAGAACTAGTAGTAATACTACTAGTAGTAGTATTTTACTTATTCCTTTCTCACTGATCCCCCCTCCTGGTCACTCCCTCCCATAATTCATACCCCATCCCTCTTTCTCCTCTGATAGGGTGGTGGCTCCCTAGGTATTCTCTCACCCTGGCACATCAAGTCTCCATCAGGCTAACTGCATCCTTTCCCACTGAGGCCAGACAAGGCAGCCCAGTTAGAAGAACATAACCCATGTACAGGCTACAACTTTTGGGATAGTGCCAGCTCTGGTTGTTTTGGACCCACACAAAGTCCACACTGCACAAGGGCCTGGAAGCCTAGGTGAGCTCCATCAATGTTCTGTATTTGGTGGTTTTGATTCTGAGAGCCACACAGGTCCAGGATAGGTAATTCTGTTGCTCTTCCTGTGGAGTTCTTATATCCACCAGAGCCCACTTTCTTTCCACATATTCTTTCATCAGAGCCCCCAAGCTCCATCCACTGTTTGTCTGTGGGTGTCAGTGTATGTAGGAGTCAGCTGCCTCACAGAGGACAGCCAGGATAGATGCTTGTCTTCAATCATAACAGAGTATCATTAATAAAGTAGAGACTGATGCTTTTCCATGGGATGGGTCTGAAGTTTAGGGGTAATTGGTTGGCTGTTTCCTCAGTCTTTGTCCATCCCCAATCCCTACATTTCTTGTACACAGAATAAGTTTTTAGTTAAAAGTTTTGTGGATATGTTGTGTCCCTATCACTCCCCATGGGTTCTTTATTGGCAATAAGAGGCAGCCTCCCCAGGTTACAAAGTGCCAGAGGTAAGGATACCCCCATTGATTCTTGTATGTGTCCCCTATCACTGGTTTCCATCTCTTCCTGAAGATGGCCCCTATCACCATCACCATCTGTTGCAGATTTCCATTCATTCTCATGGCCTTCAGGCAATCCAAAATGCATCCCCATACCCGAGGTTGAATCCCTACAACTGCTCTTCATCCCTTCTCCCACCCAGTTCCCTCCCTCCATCAGCCTTCTATGACAATTCCATTTCTGCTTCCAAGTAAGATTCAAGCATCCCTGCTTGTGTACTTCTTCCTGTCTACCACTTGGATCTATAGAGTATATCATGTGCATCCTGTATTTTATGGCTAATGTCCACTTATAAGTGAATATATACCATTCATACCCTTTTGGGACTTTGTTACCTCATACAGGATGATATTCTCAAGTTCTATCCACTCCCCTGCAAAATTCATGATGTCTTTGTTTTTCATAGCTGAATAGAATTCCATTATGTAGATGTACTACATTTGTTTTCTATTCTTCAGTTGAGGGACATCTAAGTTGTATACACTTTCTGGTTATTATGAGTAAAACTGCTATGAGCAATCAAGTGTCTTTGTGGGATTGTTGAGCATCTTTGGGCATATACAGAGGAGTGGTATAGCTGGTTCTTGAGATAGAACTATTGCTAGTTTTCTGTGAAATAACCAAATTATTTTCTAAAGAGTTTGTACAAGTGTGTACTCCCACCAGAAATGCAGCAGTGTTTTCCTTGCTCCATATCCATGCCAACATGTGCTATTACATCAGTTTTTAATCTTAGCCATTTCTATTGGTATAAGATGGTATCTCAGAGTTGTGCTGGTCTGCATTTCCCTGGTTGGATATGACTTTGAACATTTATTAATGTGCTTCTTGAACATTTGAGATTTCATGGCTGAGATTTCCAGTGTTTAGCTCAGGCATAGAAGTTGCAATAGAAGAAATATCAGTCAATGACATTGCTAAATGTAAAAATTCTTCTCTTAATCAGGAAGATTGTGAGTTCAAGACCACTGTTGGTTAAATAGTGAGATTTGGTCTAAGAAACACAGTCATACATCATGTCATGATCTCAGGACACCTAAAGATTTTATTATAATAACTTATTGAACTGACATGGTTTTGATATAAATGTGCTACTTTTAGGAAGTCACTCTAGAAAATGAACACAGTGGGACTGATCAGGGGAGGACAGGACAGCAGAGAATGACACAGGAATGCTGGAAACTTTTCCTGATTGTTTTTCTCTCATCAAACAGACAGACATTTCATCATAAGTCTGTTGCTTCCTTTACAGAAGTTCCTTCAGCTCCAGATTTTTCCTGACAATTACTGGATTGGATTGAAATATGATAATATAAAAAGGGAATGGGCATGGATTGACAATGTCCCATCTAAACTGTGAGTTTCTGAACCCTTCTGACTATAACACTGATGTGGGATATTGGGAGGATTGTCTGCAAAGGTCTTTCTCTCATTTCACCTGACTTTCTGATTTTCTATGGAGCTCATGGGTAAGGACAAGCTGCATAAGGCAGTGCCAGAACATGTATTACAGAGGGAAATCATATGTTCAAGGAACTGATCAAAAGTGCTTAATAATTCATAAATCTCAGGCTCATATCTTTTGGGGGGATATTTTATTTAGTTACATTTCTAATGTTATTCCCTTTTGTGGTTTCCCCTCCAGAAAACCCTTATCCCATCCCCCTGATCCTGCTTCTATGAGGGTGCTCCCCCACCCATCTACCAACACCAGCCTCTTCATCCTGGCTTTCACCTATACTTGGTCATCAAGCCTTCACAGGACCAAGGCCTCTCCTCCCATTAATTCTTGACAAGGCCATCCTGTGCTACATATGCGGCTGGAATCCGGGGTCCCTCATGTATACTCTTTGCTGGTTTAGTCCTGGGAGCTCTGGGGGTCTGGTTGGTTATATTGTTCTTCCTATCTGATTGTAAAGCCTTTCTGCTTCTTCAGTCCTTTCTTTAACTCCTCCACTGGGGACCCATGCTCAATCCAATGATTAGCTGTGATGACCCACCTCTGTATTTGTCAGGATGGGGCAGTGCCTCTCAAGAGAGAGCTATATCAAGCTCCAGTCAGCAAGCATTTCTTGGCATCTGCAATAGTGTCTGGGTTTGGTGTCTCTAAAGGCACTAGGAAGTCAACACCTTGGGATGGTGTGAAGTGACTGAATGATCATGACAGGCACAATGAGTATGAGTCACTCAGACATTCATGTGACATTTTTTACTATTGTTACTTATATAGTTGTTGATTATTTATAAATGTAAGAATATGTTTATACACACATAAATATATGTAAGCCTACCTTCCATTTCAATACACATTGTATTGTGTAAGTCTCAAGTTTTTGTTTACTTATAATCTGGTAGAAAACTTTTCATTGATTAATTAAGTATCTTTATTAATAATATATACTTTTCTACAGTATCTCATATACATCAAAGAATATATGAACATATCATCTGCTAGTCCTACTGAAAGCTGTAACAAACCCCATTAGCTCATGTCTTTGTAACTAACTGTCCATATATGCATGTTTGTAGGCTATCCACTGGAGGAAGGAAACCCATCAATGGCCACACCCTAAGTAAACAATTGATTCTCCCTTTTCCAGCAGCTGTTACCTAAGAATAGTGATTAAAGAAGAAATAATCTTTGTTGAAATTTTATCTTGTCCAGAAGGCTGCACTTCATAGAGCTTTTTCCCTTTCTGGTTCTTACATTCTTTCTACGTCCTCTTCCCTGCTATGCCATGAGATTGCTGGTGGTATGGAGGTAGAGAAGTTGATGCAGATGTCTCCTTAAGGGCTGAGCACATAAGCTCTTCTCCTAAGGAACTTTGACCAATTCTGCCTCTCTGCATGGACTATGGCCCACTGTATAAGGAAGCATCTCTGATGAAGGAAGAGAGCAGCAAAGGCCTAGTCTATAACTATAAATATTAAGAATGCATTCTAACTATGAACTACTTAGCAGAGTGATTGTAGCAAGTTCCAATTTACCTAACCTAGGGTCTGTGACACCCCACAGTCTTGGGCTTTTGGTTTTGATTGCAATACCAAACATTATTTTCCTGTATCATAAAGGCCTCAGTTCCAATAAGAAGCATCTAGGTTTTTCTAAAAACATATCTACCTAGCAGTTCAGCATAATTTGTATTTCAATAATAACAACAATCAGACAAATATAATATGTAATCTGTGGACAGAGGTTCTGAGGATTCAGGGACAATGGATCGGGGCCCTATGCAGGATAGACTCTCATATCTTTTCTTCCATGCAACTTGCAAAGCACCTACTAACCCTTTGAAAGTGAGTCCAGAGGAAGATATTTCCATATTGGTTTGTGATTGACAGCTTTTTGTGTTAATGTCAGTGTGTGAGTATCTTCAGCAATAGATATTATTATATAGTTTTGGAAAGCAAGGGTTGTAGCAATAACCTGTGCTATGTGGGAGACCTCTGTCATCTCCCTTACCAGTAAGTATTTGCTCTAGAGGTATCCTTTGCCTGCACTTTAGTTTTCTATTAAAAACAGATACATTCTGTAATATAACCCTTTTCCAAAGTTAAATTTTTAATTTTTAATTATAATTTTTTCTTAGAATATATTTTATCAGGTTCCCAACCCATTGGAATACTCCTTGCTTGATCCTCCCTATCTTCTACCCAATCAGTGTCATGTAATTTCTCTCCCCTGGAACAACAGCAACAACAAAAAAGGGAAAATATAATCACGCAAGTAAACAAACAAACAAACAAATGATACAAAATTGCCCCCCAAACAAACAAGGAAACACAAAACAAATCCACACACACAAAATTTCAAGGAAATATAGAGTCTGTTTTGTGATGGTCAACTATAAGCTTATAACTAGTGAGTTTCTATATGGCCTATTATACATCTTTAGTTTTGGTTAATTCATCCTTTATTATCTCCTGTAACTTAATTACCAGTACTTGTCCACCTTTGTCCTTGAATCCTTAGAATCCCCTTTCTGTCCACAGATCACATATTTATAATTTGTTCTATTGTTGATTATTATTTAGAAATACAAAAATTTAAGAAATACCCATTATAATTCTTTGTTGTTAAATAACTGTTCTAGTAGTGATATGTTAAGTTGCTCTTTATATAATTTAAAAATAAATTTAATTTTTATTATTTTGTTGATATGTTGAGATAGGTACTTATTTCTACAGGCTATCCTTGAACTCATGATCTTCCTGTCTCTATCCTTCAGCTGTTGGGACTATGGGCAGGCATGCCTGGCCTGTCTTCTATCTCTTGAAAGATGCCACTTATACTTGTTTACATATGCTGATTAGTAATCCTACTGTCTGTACTTTTGTGGGTTGAATGTACTGTTTCTGTTGTCTTGTGTTCATGATGTCATTTTCTTTGTGACATTCATTGAGTTTCTTCTTCAGCAGCTACAGAAACTATCTGAGGCATGGTACACACAGTGTTAACATTCTCAGAAATCTTTCATTCAGTTCCTGGGAACATGGAAGGTCTCGCTCACTTCTAATCTAAATGTGGCCCTGTCAGTGTGGACAGCTAGGTTCCAAATGTTCTGGGAAATACTTGCTCTCTTTCCCTTGAAGGACATTCTTAAGAAGGCTGTCACAGAAGTGGCCAGAGGACAGCCAGCCTTACAAGATATATTAATATGTTCTAATCACAGAGATTATTATTACTGTTACTAATTTTGGTTTGTATATGTGAAGTATCATATTACACAGACTACCTTAGCCTGGTTCTGTCTCCCAAGCACTGGGATTTCTGGTGTTTTAGATTATGATTTTTCACGCAGTTAATGAATATTCTTATAGCCTCAGCATCATATACAGTCAGAGATGGGCAGATGTAATATTTAGAGTGAGGTGCCAGAGGGAGAGAGATGCCTGCATCTAGGTTAAGAGTTTTTAGTGGACTTTGACTATGGTACAGAACTGTTCCCTGGTGATGATGGTTTTGGTACTAGGGCCAATTAAAGTTTGAGCAAGGGAGTCCAGCGTCAGAAGGTTTGTGTGACCCACAAGCACTTTATCTTGATAGAAGGCACAGAAGCTTGCCCATCTGTTACAGTGTCATCTTCTAATGAACCCAGTGAACAGCTGTGAGCCTAACTTGTGATACTGGTTAACAGGTTTTGGTGATAGTAAAGTTAAGTGCTCATGAGGCAGCATATATGCTTCATGCGTATCTGTGAATAGTTAGTGTCTATTATATCCGGTTCTCTTTGTCCATGTCCACCTACATCCTTCATTAATTATCCCTATAAAGATATATTATGGTGGGATAATGTGTCCACTCATTCCTACCATATTTTCCCATCTACCTGTCTGTTATTCATGGTCACGTAGATTTCATTTATCTTCCTTTTCTGTTCCTATGTTAAACTGAAATACTCGATTTCTCCCTGGTTTTAATCAAAAGTGAAAGAAATGTAATCATTTGTTAAAGTTTTGTCCCTTTGCCATTTCAGCTCCAAGGATGTTTGTGAATATCATTCTCTGTTTGATATTCTTTGACATAGATTTTCTTACTAGGCTAGTCTGGTCCACACTCACTGTTTTTCCCACACATTCTTTGAACTCTTGAAACTTTGTGGATTCATTATTTAGTATTTACATGACAATTTCACATAGATCACTATTATTCTTGCTGTGTATAAGAAAGACTGACTCTCAGGCTATGATGATCTTCTGAAGTTTCAGCTCTGCTGAAATATAAACCTGCATAAGAATCTTTTACTGAGTGTTCATAAGTGCATAGATTAAGGTTTTAATAGTAGTTATTTTTGGTTAAGTCCACATTCTACAGTCCACTCTAACCTGGTTATAATCTTTCTAATTAAGCCTGCCTTGCCTTTCCTAGTGCTTTATTATTTAGTCTACATTTTAAAGTATGTTTTCCCAAGAATGTACTTGTGGCACTTAATACACTATCCTGCAGATAATCTCAGTTGTGCTGATTGCAGGGAAGTCAGTGAATCACTTTTTCAGTGAAGTCTCATTGCTGGAATTTGAACTAAGGACCTCTGGAAGATCAGTCAGTGCTCTTAACCACTGAGCCATCTCTCCAGCCTCCATGCATGTGCATTTTAGAGCAAAAATCCAGCTAGAGAGAAACTGAGGATGTTATTTCTCTCCTATTTTGTGAGGTCTGAAGTCTGACCACATATTGTCAGGTTTGGTGAGCCATGTTACTAGCTCAAGAACTTTTATTTTTAATGAGTTTAGAGAAAATTAACAATTGTCATTGATCGACTTATAATTAAATTCATATTCTATGCATTTTGGTTAATAAATTTTGTTTTAAAAATCTTGCCCTGAATTTCTCTGATAACGTACAATGATGAGGAAGTTTAAGGAAAATCAACCCTTTTATGCCCCAAGTTGCTTTGGTCATGGTGTTTCATAACAGCAAGGGAAACCATCAAACTAAAACCAAGCAATTTTATTACCTTCCAAAGTTCTTTTCTGCACCTTGGATCTGGACCTGGGTAAGCAGACATGTGCTTTCTTGTACTATAAATGAGTGTGGCCTAATACACAGCATCATATTCTATTCACATGTTTGCAATTGGTTCTGTATTTCTCTGTACCTTTCACTGTAATTGTTCTCACTGTGATGTTTTAGCTAACTCTAGCTCTTTTCCTAGACCAGAGGTAACTCTCAGTAATGGTCTAGTATTGACAATGTATCAGAAACTAGAAACTTTATACTAGAACAATGATTCAGTTTCCCAAGGGAGCAAATCATGAAGAAACAATTCCACAGTGTCTCTCAGTTCTAAAGAAATCAAGAATAAATTTTTGGCCTTTTGGGAGGAAATAGAATTTGTTGATAAAACTGATACTGGCAGATTAGATACTGCAAAACAGGAGAAAGGGATTTTCTGGTAACCCAATGCTAAAGTGACTGTAGGGGAAGCAAAGGGATTGGCTTTAAAGTTTGTCCAAGAATAATGGTTTATTTCTGTACTGGACTTCCTTGAAAGACTTCTATATGTCTGTATTAGGCCTCCTTGAAGAACCTCAGTGGCCCATGTTACCCCTGGAGGCCACACTGCTCTCCTTGGTTTTATGCCAAAAGCCATATTGAAGCTCAAGTTTCATGTGGATATTCCTGATCCTATGGTAGCCTGGACCACTGTTAATGTCTTTGGCCTTAGCTGCCTGTGTAGGCCATACAAATATCAATGACCTGTAATGGTGCTGGAGAGCATGTGAATGTTCTTGATCAGTAATGTATCCAGAAATCATGTGTAAGTCCCTGATCTATTCTTCTGCTGATTGGAATGGCAAGGGAGCTACTTTTTCCACGGCACTGATGACTATATACCCACAGTTGAGAAAGAGGAATGAAGAAGTCTTCTTTTACAATCCATACTGTCACCCTCATACTCCAAAAGAAACAACCTAGACAGGAAGTCACCAAAGAGAACTCTTAAATATTGTTGATAAGGATTCTTTAATGTAGCTCTGTATAGTTTGTGGCCTCTGGCAGATGTGCAGGTTGGGAAGGACTCATTTCTTTAAGAGGTTGGCCACAAGAAGTTTGACAATGCTACAGTGACTACTATTAGGGCAACACAACTTGGTCTTGTTTAGATGTTTCGTTTGTTGTTTGTTTGAATTTTTTATGCTTTCCACCATCTTCTTCTTCTTTTGAGGGTACAGTCACAAGTGTGGCTGCTATATTGGAGGAGTGGGATGTGAGTGTTTTTGCAGCTTATTCTGTGAAACTACCATAGAATGAAAACAAAAAAAGAACTAGGATGCAGTTGAGGGTTTCTGTTTGTTAGTTGTTTCTGTTTTGTTGGCCAGATTTTGTTATGTTTTACATGTAGAAGATATCCTCTTTAGAATGCATTTACTTTTTGTAAAGTATAAATTTAGAGCCTAAAAATACTTGTTGGTCTAGTTTAAGCCACTCGAATGACCTTCCACAATCTATAAATGTCTTGATTCACTCTCTATTTTTCTTTGATTTATTTGATGATAAGTTGGAACCCCATAGACACAGTGATATTCACCAAGGCCAGCTGCATGTGATAGCTTCATCATATTGCTGAGGTCATTTTGTGCTATAGAGTAAAACTCTGTCTCATGAAGCCTAATAATAATAATGGTAATGTGATAATAATATGATGTATATAAATATTTTCTAGAATCAAGCAATTTATTTTATATCATCAACCTAAAATTGTAAAGCTCAAAAATTTTCATGGATCTAGTAATATGTTTTAATTCATAACTCATATTCATACTTGTCAGTTTTCTGGATCATGCCAACGCTGGTATTTCTTCATCTTCAGGATAATGCAGTGCAACCACTTGTCATGTCCTTGAGTTCTGAAATGATTTGGCCCACTGTGTGTTCATTTGTCAGACAGTTTCATTTTAAAAAATCAAGTCTTGAAGTTAGAGTCTGTATATAAAAATGCACTCAGTGTACATAATATGATAAGTAAATTTTAATAAATACATATACCTTTTCAAACACCATTGTACAAATTAATTTTATCTTAACTGTCAGAAGCTAAAGTCATCTGAGAGGACAGGATATTTATTGAGAAAATGCCTTAATAAGCAAGGCTATAAGGAAGCCTATAGGGTACTTTCTTAATTATTGACTGAGTGGGAGAGCCCAGCCTATGTGGGTATCACCCCTCGATGGTGGTGTGGGGTACACTAAGAAAAAAGGATGAGCAAGGTTTGGGGAGCAAGAAAGTAAGCTGTGCTCCTTTCTGATGTGTTATTAGATGGTGTTGTCAATTGATGCCCAGATTGTCTGTTGTCCTGACTTCCTTCAATTATGATGTTGATGTTGAATTTAAGCAAAATAAATACTGTCCCGTCCAAGTCATTTTGGCCATGGTGTTTTATCACAGCAACAGAAAGCATCAAACCAAAGCAAAAATTATGTTATGCTCTAAAGATCTTTATGAACTTTGCCCCACACCTCACCCCATGCAAGCAAACATGTGCTCTCTTGTACTATAAATGAGTATGGCCTGGTGCAGAGTGCCATATACTGTGTACACGATTGTGTATGACTCCATGTTTCTCTGCATCATTAAATATTATTGGTGTTACTATGTTTTAGTTAAAACAAGCATTTTTCTAATTTCAGGGTTTATTTTCCTCATTACAAAGCAGTTTACCATTGCACAAATGTTCAAAATATTTCTCCATTTGCATATGAACACATATGTTTCCAACCTTTGACAATTATGAATTTTTGACATTTACAGAAGTTGTCAGGCAATTCATTTGCAAGTCACTATGTGAACATAAATTTTATTCCCTTTTAGTGATTATCTTTTGTGAGCTGCTCTCCTCTGGGTTCTTTCTCCCTTTTGCCTATGTTCAACATTCACACATAATTTCTTGACTGCACTTATTAGAATGTCTTATGGCTGTCTAATGTGCATATCCATTCCTATGTATTTTTCTCTGTTTTGTCTAGGCTACAGACAACACTTGGTTTAATTTATATTTCTTGTTTCTTTTACATCCCTAAAAATGTTAAGTATGAATTTTCCATTTTTCCTCTTCTTAAACTCAAAGTTCAAAGATAGGGACATACTTTGCTAAGTCTCATTTCCACTTAGTTAGGGTGACTTCCATTCTCTTTCCTTCTTTAGAGAGTTGTATGACCAGAGTCCAGCTTCAAAATTCTATGGATGAAAGCATTGTACCTCAAATCCTCCCACCTTCCTCTTCTAATTGTGTACAATGTGTCCCACTAGGCCTGGATTGATTTAATATTGAGCATCTCAATTTAGAGTCTGTTCCTTATTCAGATTTCTCTATTACAGAAAAAAAAAACTAGTTCTGCAGTGCATTTCTGACAATCTGAGATTTGAATCCACCCCTGTTAATACCTCAGTCTTAGTGGAAATCTGATTAGTTGGTTTACACATAGGGTATTAATTATTAAATCATTACTTTTTGATTTCTGCTTTTGCTACACATCTCAGGGTGTTCCAGAATCCACAGTCCTTCTGTTTTGGCCTTAGTGCTAATTTGCTCTGTATTCTAATTTATTTTGTGATTTTGCAGCATTTAACTTTTTTTTAAAGAAATTTATTTCCTGTAATATATCATGAAGCAGATTCTATAAAAGCCCATTAACTAGGAGATGAGGAAGGAAAAGATAGAGAATGGTTCAAAATAGTAGTTACAAGCCTTCATCTGTGCTTGTATTTCAAATCTTCCCTTTCTTCTTAAAACACAAGCCTGTAAACCATGTTGTGTGTATCATACATATCTGTTTTTACTTTTATTCTAGCATGTAGTATCCACAAGATAAAAGTGGGAGAACAGTTCATTAAAAATAATTCTTCTAAATATTGAAAATCAATTTTAACTGTTGACCAAAATTTCAAGTGTCAAATTAGATGGAGATTTGTTGGGATATAGAGAATATTGCTTTTGTTTTGTTTTGTTTTTTCTTTTGTTTTTTGAGACAGGTTTCTCTGTATAGCCTGGCTGTCTGGAACTCATTCTGTAGACCAGGCTGGTCTCAAACTCAGAAATCTTCCTGCCTCTGCCTCCCAAGTGCTGGATTAAAGGCATGCGCCACCACTGCCTGGCAAGAATATTTCTCTTTAATGAGCCTTGAGAAAAGAAAAGATTCTACTGATGAGTCTATGATTAATAATTATACATTCTCTCTTACAATTGGAGTAGAATTTTTAATAAATAATTTTATTATGCGATGGGGCATGCCTTATTCCACTTGAAGAGCGCGATTGACTCGAGCAGCTGTTAAAATATTCAACCGCTCACGGATGTGAAACCAAAATTATGCTTTACATGAATGCTCAAAATTCACTGTTGCCATTGTGCTTTTGTCTTCAGTGCTTGAACAATGAACTCAATGTAAAGGGTGAGGATGTTTTTTCTTATCTAGAACAAAACTAGACAACATTGACTGTGAAAATTATACAGCTGTATTTGTGAGAAGAGACTAAATAAATTCCCTGATTGATTCTCCAATCAGTGTTAAAGGTAAAGCATGAAATATTCTGATTCTCATTTTTCCTGTAATAAGTCATAACTCCTAACAAGTATTTTTGTAATTGGACTTAGTCTGCTGAGCAGTGAGATAATCTGGAAGATTTGGGGAATGTTCTCTGGAATCTGACTTGACAGTGGAGAGGACATCTTACATCCTGATGAAGACAAGATAGATCTTCTTGGAGCATAGACAGGCTTTGCCACAAAACCAGGAAGAATCTGTTCTGTTTGCTTAAACTCCAATAGAACTAAATAAAAAACCCTAAAAAACAGCCTGAGTATTTCATTATTAGTAAAATAAATCATATTAACTGAAAGAACAATTAAGTGCTAGAATATAGCCTTTTACCCACCTAAATTCTCTGCTTGCTGAGTCCTCTGGAGTAAGCTGAGCGCCTGGCTATCCTGATATACTATGGGGACAGCCATTCTCTACTTGTCTTCCCTCTTTCATCAGATCTGTGGCTGCTGAACAGACCTGCATATCCAGAACCACAAAGAAGTCTGCCATACCAGGAACATCTTTTCCAGATGGAACAAAGCAATAAAGAAAGATAGAATTAGAAGCAATAAAGAAAACATAAATTTAGGGAATCATGGTGATAGAAAACCTAGGGAAGAGACTAGGAACACATACAAGCATCACCAACAGAGTACAGGACATGAAAAAGAGAATCAAAGGTATAGAAAATATAATAGAAAAAATTGACACATCAGTCAAAAGAACAGTTAACTGCAAAAAATTTCTGACCCCAAAAATCTAGAAAATCTGGAATACCATGGGATGAACTAACCTAAGAATAACAGGAATAGAAGTTTAAGAGTCTAGCTCACAAAGTCCAGAAAGTATTTTCAATAAAATAATAGAAAAAAATAATCTACCCTAAAGAGATACCTATAGATTAATATAGTAAAAATGGCTATCTTGCCGAAAGCAATCTACAGATTTAATGCAATCCCTATCAAAATTCCCACTCAATTCTTTACAGAGATAGAAAGAGCAATCTTAAAATTCATTTGGAATAACAAAAAACCCAGGATAGCGAAAACTACAGTCAAAAATAAAAGAAATTCTGGGGGAATCTCCATCCCGATTTCAAGCTGTACTACAAAGCAATAGTGATAAAAATGACATGGTATTGGAACAGAGACAGTCAGGAGGATCAATGGAATAGAATAGAAGACCCAGAAATGAACCCCCATACCATGTCACTTACCATATCATGTCACATACCATATCATGTCACTTGATCTTCAACAAAGGAGCTCAAACTATCCAGTGGAAAAAAGACGGCATTTTCAACAAATGGTGCTGGTCCAACTGGAAGTCAACTTGTAGAAGAATGCAAATTGATCCATACTTATCTCCTTGTACAAAGCTCAATTCCAAGTGGATCAAGGACCTCCACATAAAACCAGCTACACTGAAACTAATAGAAGAGAAAACAGGGAAAAGCCTTGATCACATGGGCACAGGGGAAAAGTTCCTGAACAGAACACCAATGGCGTATGCTCTAAGATCAAGAATTGACAAATGGGATCTCTGTAACTGCAAAGCTTTTGTAAAGCAAAGGATACGGTCAACAGGACAAAGTGGGAACCAACAGATTGGGAAAAGATCATCACCAACCTTACATCTGATAGAGGGCTAATATCCAAGGTATACAAAGAACTGAAGAAACTAGATTTCAGACCATCAAATAACCCTATTAAAAAATGAGGTAGAGAGTTGAACAAAGAACTCTCAACTGAGGAAACACGAATGATTGAGAAACATCTAAAGAAGTGTTCAGCATCCCTAGTCATCAGGAAATGCAAATGAAAACAACACTGAGATTCCACCTCACACCAGTCAGATTGGCTAAGATCCAAAACACAGGTGACAGCAGATGTTGGCGAGGATGTGGAGAAAGAGGAACACTCCTCCATTGTTGGTGGGATTGCAAGCTGGTACAACCACTATGGAAAGCAGTCTGGCGATACCTCAGAAAATTGAACATAGTGTTACCTGAGGACCCAGCTATACCCCTCCTGGGTATATACCCAGAAGATATTTCAACATGCAACAGGGCCACATGCTCCACTATGTTTATAGCGGCCTTATTTATAATAGCCAGAGGCTGGAAAGAACCCAGATGTCCTTCAACAGAAGAATGGATACAGAAAATGTGGTACATTTACACAATGGAGTACTACTCAGCTATTAAAATAATGAGCTCATGAAATTCTTAGGCAAATGGATGGAGCTAGAAAATATCATCCTGAGTGAGATGACCCAATCACAAAAGAACACACATGGTATGCACTCACTGATAAGCGGATATTAGCCCCAAAACACGCAATACCTAAGATGCAACATATAAACCTCATGAAACTCAAGAAGAAGGAGGAAGACCAAAGTGAGGGTGCTTTTGTCCTTTTTAGAATGAGTATCAAAAGATTCAACCAGAGCTCCCAGGATCTTAACCTCCAGCCTGAGAACAGACAGGGGCAAGCTGTCCTCTGAGAGGCTCTAACCAGCAGCTGACTCAGACAGATACAGACATCCAGAGCCAAACAGTGGATGGAGCTTGAGGACTCTTATAGAAGAATGGGCGGAAGGATTGTGGGCCCTAAGGAGATAGGAACTGCACAGGAAGATCAACAGAGTAAACTAACCTGAACCCTTGGAGCTCTCAGAGACTGAATCACTAACCGTGGAGCATACCTAGTCTACACAGATCTAGCCCCATGGGCTGGACCTAGGCCTCCCTGCACATATGTTGTAAATGTGCAGCTTGGTTTTCATGTAGGTCTCAAACATCTGGAGTGGGGGCTATCCCAAAACATGCACCCTGTATATGGAGTATGGTCTTCTAGCTGGGGTGCCTCATCTGGCCTCAATGGGAGAGGAAGCACCTAGCCTCTCAGAGAGTTAAAGTGGCAGGGTGGGGGATACAGGAGGAGGGGGTACTCAGAAAACAAGAGATGGGGAAGGATTGTGGGAGGGGGTGACTGGGACAGGTTATAAAATGAATAAGCAAAAAAAAAAAATTAAATTAAAAAAGGAAAAAAAAAGAGAGATACCTATAAACATTTAAGTGCCTATGCAACACCAATTAGATTTGACCAGAAATATAAACCTCCTGACACATAATAACTAAAACACAAAAGTGTACACAACAAAGAAAGAATATTAAAAGAAGTAAGGTAAATAGAACAGGTAACATTCAAAGGCAGATCTATGAGAATTATAATGTATTTCTCAACAAAGACTCTAAAAGCTAGAAGAGCATGGACAGATATGTTGCAACCAATAGCTCTCTCAATCATCTTAGATGGAGAAAACAAGATATTTCAAGACAAATCAAAATTCAAAGACTATCTATCCGCAAAGTCCAGCCCTATAGAAAATACTAGAAGGGAAACTCCAACACAACAGTGATAACTACTACCAAAAATAAAAAATAAATAAATAACCAGGAAATAAGTAACTCCATAGCAACAAATTAAGGGAAAAAACACATACAAACACACACACACACACAACACACCATCACTACCACCACCACCACCACCACCACCACCACCACAACCACCACCACCACCACCACCTGCACTACCACCACCATCAACATAAAAATAACAGGAAATCACAATCACTGTCATTCATATGTCTCAATGTCAATGGATTCAATTCCCCAATAAAAGAGATGGGCTAACAGAATGGATAGAAAAACATGATCCATCATTCTGCTGCATACAAAAACATACCTCAGAATCAAAGATAGACATTACCATAGAGTAAATGGCTAGAAAAAAACCTTCCAATCAAATGGACCCACAAAGCAAGCTGCAGTAGCATTGTAATATCTTATAAAATTGGTATTCAGCCAAGATTAATCAAAAGATACAGGAAACTACACTTTATATTAATCAGAAGAAAATTCTACCAAGATGATATCTCAATTCTGAACACCTATACCCAAACACAAAGGCACCCACATTTGAAAATTAAAACATGGCTAAAGTTTAATCCCACATTCAAGTACAAACATTAATAGTGGGAGACTTCAACACCTGACTCTCAATAATAGATAGATCATCCAGAAAAAAATTAAACAGAATAATAAATTAAAGTAGCAGTCATTATGGATGAAATGTATATACCAAACATCTATAGAATATTTTACCCTAACACAAAACAAAATGCCTTCTTCTCAGAATTTATGGATCCTTCCCTAAAACTGACCATATAATCAGTCACAAAGCAAGCCTCAATAGATACAAGAAAACAGAAGTGGCACTTTGTGCCTAATCAGACAACTGTGAATTAAAGTTGAACTTCAACAGTAGAAACACCAAAAAGCATACAAACTCCTGGAAATTGAACACCTCTCTTCTCAATGATCTCTGGGTCAGAATGTATTGTTGTGTATAAACTCTAAGGTGTATATTCATTTATGACATGGCAGAAAACATCATCAATTTTCTGTATTAATAATATCTCTCTGTCTTTAAAATCTCATGCATATACAGAATGAAATATGATTGTACCCATCACCTCCTTGCCCCCTCAAGCTTCCCCTGCATGTACCCTAACATATTCTATCTAAACAATATTTTCTTAGTGATGTTCAGAGGTGCATGGTTGTAGTACACCTACTGGGGCATCGAAAACTATTGGCAACAACCTTAAAAAAGAATCAAACTCTCTATTGCAGCACCTGATAACAAACAATAATGATTCATTAAGGGTAGAGGATTTTGTCTCTCCTAATCTTGTGTAGGTTGCATATAGGTAACCACAACTTCTGTGATTTTGTAAGTGAGATATCTATGCCATGTCCACATGTCAGGATATCATAGAACTTTTCCACATCAGCTGGATCTCACATCCTTTCTCTAACCTTGGTTGTTGTGTTTGGGGAAAAGGTTTATGACAATGGCCCCATAGAGCTGAGCACATACTGTATTTCCACTGGGAATGTGACCAGTTCTGTTGCTCAATACTGACTACTGCCCACTGCAAAAAGCTTCTTCACCAAGACTGACTGTATCCCAGTGTGGTAGTTTGAATATGCTTGGCCCAGGGAGTGGCTTTATTAGGAGATGTGGCCTTGTTGGAGAGGTGTATCCTGGATGGAAACAAGTGTGCCAATGTGGAAGTGGACTTTGAGATCTTTCTCCTAGCCATGTGGAGGCCGAAATTCTGCAGTCTGCCTTTGAATCAAGATGTAGAACTTTCA